>OX596006.1:38458536-38569539 GCA_951394115.2 Drosophila phalerata
CACCTAAATTGGGATGCCAAGCTTAAACGATTATAACTGTTAATTAAAGATATTACATTTAAGTTTTTTTTTCTGTATTTTAAATGACATTTGTATGTTCATACATGTTTTAGGAGTAAACAGAATAAACTTTTATTTTAAATCTTAACGTATTTTGATTATGCAGCCCTGGCAAACGTGTTTCTGCAATGTTAATTAATACCATTAACATAATAACAGAGCCCATTTGGAAAAAGGTGGCAGCACCAGGATGTGTTTAAAATTTACCGTATGTTCAATTGATGTTGGCGTCACTTTTTGATTTTGTATTTTGTATTTTTTGAATTAAAAAATAAGACTATAAGAACATAAATAAAAATAAACAAGCATAACCATGGATGAACAAGAGATGATGACAAAGTCAGCAATATTGGAGACGACCAGCAAACACTTGGATCAGCTGCACGTCAAGTGGTCGCATATGTTTGACACAGAATACTGCCAGGAATTGATGCAGAAGTTGGAGGAGCGCGTGCGCAACTTTTACATAGACTTATTGACAGAGTCGGATGAGAAGGAGAGGTCGATCAGGGATGGGATTAGGGCACTGGGAGAGGAGGCCTCGGAGGTGAGACGTCTGCTGCACAAGAGTGTGGATATTGGAGAGATGCCAGAGGACATGCCACTGACTGTGTGGCAACAGAGGCTGGACGAGAGTATCGAGCATCTGCGTGAGGAGCTGCGTGAGCGTCGTGCTGAGATCTGTGAGTTGCTGCTGCAGCAGGAGCAGTTGTGTGAGGAGCTGGGCGAGTTGCCGCTGCCTCTGTTGGCGGATCCGCTGCCCAAGCCGCAGGAGATGCTTGCCTTTTCGGAGCACCTGACGCGTTTGCGGGCAGAGCGGACACGTCGGATGGAGGAGCTGTTCCAGTTGCGCAGTCAGATCAAGCAGGACATGAAGGTGCTGGAGCTGTTACCACAGACAGCTGCAGACGAGCAGTTGCTGAGTCAGGCGAATCAGTGTCTGACTCCGGATATCTTTGAGAGTCTGCGTTTCATGCAACAGGAGTTTGCGGCGCAGGTTGTGGAGCTGCATGAACGCGTTGATGATATGAGGCAGAAGATTCATGTGCTGTGGGAGCGTCTTCAGGAGACGGATGAGTTTGCCATGCGGCGCGTGCGTGAAGCTACGGAGTATACGCAGCGGACTTACGATGTGCTCAAGGAGGAGCTGCAGCGGTGTCAGCAGTTGCGGAGCCAGAACCTCAAGACGTTCATTGAGCAGCTGCGGCTGGAGATCAAGAAGTGGTGGGACTTGACACTGAAGTCACAGCAGGAGCGCAAGCGGTTCTCCAACTATTACAACGATTGGTACAACGAGGATCTGTTGGAGTTGCACGAACTGGAGCTGGATGATCTGAAGAGTTTCTACAATGGCAACAAGGAGATATTCGAGTTGTTCGCCAGTCGGGCTGAGTTCTGGGCACGCATGGAGGCCTTGGAGGCGAAGGCCAACGAACCGAATCGATTCAACAATCGCGGTGGGCAGCTACTGAAGGAGGAGCGTGAGCGGAAGGCGATCGGGAGCAAGCTGCCGAAGATTGAGCAACAGATCACGGAGTTGGTGCAAGCGTATGAGTTGCGCACTCGGTCGCCATTCCTGGTTCATGGCGAGAACATCTTGGAGCACATGGCCAGCGACTGGGTGCGTCTGCGTCAGGCCAAGGAGCAGCAGAGCTCTGCCCGCAAGCACGCCGTAACGACTCCATCTGGCAACGGCAAAATGTTGCCACCGGCTGCTCCTGCTATTGCTTCTGGTGCAACTGCTCCCCGTACGCCATTGTCGCAAAGAAACGTATCCGCCATGTCGGCATCCACAATGTCCCTGCGGAAAGCTCCGTCCAATTGGCAGCTGACTTCCATGACAAATTCAGCGGCGAAAACCACAGGAAATCTTCACAAGCGGAAACTACAAAGTGGACATAGCAAGGCGGAGACACCAAATGCCAAGCGAAGTTTAATGAAGACGTTGAATTCGATGAAGGCGTCTCCGGCCATGCGAAAGCCGAGTCAACGTCTCTTGGTCGAGGAGCAGAAGCCGACGAAGTCGCCCTTGAGGAAGGTGCGTGTGATGGCGGACACAATGCGTCGCAGCGCGGGGCTGGGCAGACGGAGCATGGGACAGCACTCGGTGAAGAAGACGCGTTCGAAGTTGCCGGCACCTGTGCCGAAACTAACCTTGAGAGTCGCCACCAGCGACGAGGATGATGAATACACAACGGATGAGGGCAGCAATCTGGCAGCTGGTGGCAAAGAGGATATTTGCAACTACAGGAGATTTGTGCCGCCCGTGCGCTCATCCGAGTTGCCAAGGATCAACAAAACACACAACAACAAACACAATGTGGTAAATGGAAAAATGCATCAGGGATTACCGGAACCTCGACGCAGCCGAATGTGGGAGCCAAAGTGAAGAGATGAGAGAGAGAGCGAGATAACGAGAGAGATGAGATTATTATTATTTAAATGAATTTACTTATGTTTTAAAATTACGACTTAATGTATTTTAATGTTGCTGTGTCTTCTTCATATTGATTGATAAATTGTTTTGTGTAGTTCAAAGTATTAAATAACACTTAAATATAAACGTTGTAAACCCAATAAAAGCATTCTTATATTAGGCTATATCTTTTTCTTAAATACTTTTTTTTATAACTTAATAAAAGGCTTTTCAAAAATAAGTAGAAGAATTCAACTCATCTGAAATTCTTTATAATATGGAACCAAACTTTACTATTTATAGCTCAAATGTTAAAAACTTAATGTTTTACAGGGTATTCAAATAAATTTTCAGCTCTAATATTAACTAAGGAATATAACAGACAATTTGACAACTTGAAGGTATTATAGTTCTCATCCAATATTATTAAATTATATTAATTTGTGCTGGACAATTTAAATCGATTATTTTAAGCAATTTTATATATATATTTACAGGGTACCTTTTAAGTCGCATAACTTAAAGAAAACGACATTTTTGTTTGTCATTCTTTGCACCATTTTCATTTTGAATATGTATGTATGTGTATTTACAATATTAAAAGCTATATTCCTAGTTGTACAAATATGAGTTGTTTTTTTTTTTATAATTTCATTAAAAATTGCATACATGTTAAACATAAATAGAAAAACATTGAAACATTCTTATATTATTATAGACAGTTACCATTTTATTATATTAACAATTAAATCAAGCAATTTGAACGTTTAGTTTAGTCACTGGTAAAATATCGAGTTTACGAAGAAATCAGTTGTGAGCATGATAAACCCCTTTAGCATGATACGAATATCATAGGGTATTATTGCATCAACTGTCTCTCTTTTCTTCAGTTGTTCGTGTTGCAACATCGGCTATTTTCCAGTCTCGCTGCCGCTGGCATTGCTCTGTTGACTATTGCCTCCATGGTTATACATCAGATGGGCTGAAATTGAGAGTGAGAGAGAGAGAGAGCGGTGAATTAGAAAGAGATGGGTAAAGATGCGAGGGAGATACAAAGAGATATGTATGTAGAAATCGAAATAAAGAAATAGAGATTGATATAAGCATATATACAGATGGGGGTGCCGTAGAAAACGAAATCAACCGAAAATCCCTCAAGTTTCCATACAATTTTTAAATTTCTCTTGGGAGCTTTTCGGTTGGTTTCGATTTCTGTGGCACCCCTGTTAAGATAAAAATAGAAATCCAGATACATAGGTATAACGAAGAAATGCTCATAAACGAAAAATAAAAACTAGACTGGAAAAAATGGAGTTTACCAATTTTAATGCAGAATCAAATTAGCGGTCACATAATCCAGGGACTGTAATCATTATAAGTTTTATTATAAAACTCATGAATAATCATTATTCCATGAGTTTTATTATATTACATATGATTACTTTTGAGCAAAAAAATAAAACTCAAAAATAATCATTATTTTTGATTCAATCAAAATCCTATAATAATCATTATTCTTTGAGTTTTATTTTATTGAATACAATAATCATTATTCTTTGATTTTTGTTTTATTGAATCAAAAATAATGATTATTCCTAAGTTATAATTTTTTTACTCAAAAATATTGATTATTTCCTGAGTAAAATAATAAAAATCCTAAATCTTAACATCATTATAAAATTGCTAAAAGTAAATGATTTTTTCAATTGAAAAAAAAATAATAATAATCATTATTTACTGTCCCTGACAAAATCATAAAATTCACATTCCAAATAGAAATTCGGATAGATTTTGACAAAGTTATGACAGTTTGAAGTTTTCGAAAAAGTGTCAAGGGAAAAAAGTGTATGGAAAAAATGCACAGTGATGCTTAAATTGAAGTATTTTGAATAAATATAGATATAGACTTAAAAGAACAAATCCAACAATATTCACAGTATGCGAAGATAGAGTTACAAATTGTAGGATTACAAGTATTTAACTGATATACTATATCTATGTATTCAGATAGATCGAATTCAGCTTACCCATCACAACGGGCGTTATGTTGAATGCCCCAAAGTTCGTCGCTGTCGTCGCTGTGGCATTATTCACAGCACCAACAAATCCAACGGCTGTGTCCGGGACAAGGGGTAACGTAACGGGCACAGTTACAGATGCGGGAGATGCTGTGTTTGTGTTTGTGTTGTAGGTGACAGGTGAATGTATAATTGGTGTGGCAATTGTTGCAGATGCCGCAGCCGCTGCCGCTGCCGCCGCTGTTGTTGTTGTTGTGGTCACTGCTGCAGCATCGGACTGAAAACGTGTTGGCGGAATAACAACTGTGGTGAGATGCGAATGCGTCGGTTCATCCAGGAGTCCAGTGCGTTGTAGTCTTCCCGTCTTCGTCTCAATATGCTTATTGTGAGCGCTGAGACAATGGTTACGCATGTGATAAAGTTGCAGAAAGTAGGCATCACAATGTGGACACTTGTAACGCTCGCCAGTGTGTCGTCTAATGTGCGCCTTCAGATCGTTGCTCTGACTGAAGCTCTTCTGACACTGATCACACTTGTACGGACGCTCGCCCGTGTGTGTCCGCATGTGGATGGTCAGATTGTAGGCGCGATGAAAGCTCTTGCCACACGTGTTGCACAGATTCGGTTTGGTCCCAGTGTGATACCTACATACAAATACAGAGAGAGAAAATCAATATATATTACAAATCTATATCACAAACATCAAGTTGTATTTAAAAAATAAATAAAATAAATAATGCTATTAAATACTTATTACTTAATTATCCCATTGTCTATATATCAATGTCTTATTTATTTTATTTTTTTCCTAGTCTTGTTGCATTTTTTTTATACTTTCTTTTGGTTTCTTTAAAATTTTGAGGTCTGAAAACCTTATACATTTTTGAAGCAGGTTAATTTTTATTCTTAGTCTTTAGGTTTTTATAAATCCTAAAAAAGTATTCGGAATCTGCCAGGGTATTAAACCGAATCGAATATCGCTTCAAGTGTAGTTTTGGGTTATGTTGGTATTTTGGTTTTCATTTTTCGATTACTCAAAATCCTTTGTATATTGCTTTCGTAACGGTTATCGACTTCAAAATGCGGCTATGATTTTGGATCATAAAAAATAGCTATTAGAAATGTGAAAAAAAATTATATATAAAGAAAAGTGCTATCTATCTAATTAATAAGGTCAATATTCAAACTTAAAATCAAAACTAGTTTTAAAAACTATCATTTCACCTTAACAACATAATTGCATTTTAAAGGTTACGATTTCGAATACGAGTTTACTCCCTCGTACATATATATTTGATGGGTTTAGCAATATACTTAAGATGATTTCTCTGCTAGTTGCATGGAGAGTGAATGTCGACTTACCGCTCGTGCACCTTGAGATCTGTGGCACGGGGAAATGCCTTGGTGCAGTAACGGCACTTGTAGGGCTTCTCTCCGTTGTGACGACGCATGTGGACGCGCAGATAATCGTTGCGAGCAAAACTGTCACCACAAATGCAACAGAGGAAGTTCCGTTGTCCCGTGTGCGTCTTCTCATGGCTGCGCAGCTGTTGGCGCTCCTTAAATGTCTCATCGCAACTTTTGCAGGCATAAAGGAATTCGGTGTGAAGGAGCGTATGCTTGCGCAGGTACGTCTTGCTGGAGAATCGCTTGGAGCAGTATTCACATGTGTGTTCGCTCAGTTGCAGCTTGAGTTCGCTGTTGGCATCGAGACCCTCGCCATTGTGTTTGCTTAGCTTGTGCCGCTCGAGAGCATCGGGACGGGTGAAGGCTGCTTCACATAGGACACACTTGTGCTCCTTGTTGCCATGCAAACTCTGTATGTGCGCCTTCAAATGATCGCTGCGTGCGAATCCCTTGGAGCAATGCGGACAACTGAGCGGCTTCTTCTCTAGATGCGACAATTGGTGGCGCAACAAGTGACAGTGGCGGGAGAAGGTGCGCTGACAGACTTCACAACGATTCTCGGGATTGGGATTGGGATTGGCATTTGGTTCGCCATCAGTTTGTTTATTATTGCGACGACGACGTCGTTGTTTGCCAGTCGATGGTTTCTGCAAATATTCTCGCACAATTTCCACTGGTGCCACAGTTTGTGGCAGCTTCTTCGACTTATTCTTGGTGGCAGCAGCCACTGTCAACTCTCGCTCATCATCCGCGTCGTCATCGACAACGTAATCCAAGTCGCTTTCATTGTCATCAATGCCAAAATCTTCATCATCCTGATACTCCTCATCATCGGAGCTATGCAGCACATTCGCTGTTGTGGCTGTCATCTTCAAATCTTCCACTGCATCCACATGAACGCTATCAACACGCTGTCGCTCCTGTTTAATGGGTAATTGTGGATCTGCCAGTGGCTCCTCTGTGTATGAAAAGTTCTTGTATGAGAGTAATCTTAAGATTAGCTATATGCATTTCTTACCCTTAACTTCTGTTGTGGTCAGCTCATTTTTAGCTGCACTTTTTGGCTCCTGCTTTGCCTCCTCCTCTTGTTCTGGCTGTATCTTTGCTTTTCTTTTACGCTTCTCGCGCTTCAGTTGTGTCTCTATTGGAGCCCGACAATGTTCCAGCTCCGGTTCGGCTTCTGGTTCGGGCTTAATGTGCAGCCAAAGGGATTGCTTAGCCTCGGCATCGGCCTCATCATCGTCAGCCTCCTCGTTGCTTGATATGGGATTCGTATGGCTTTGATAGACACTCTCGATGTGGTCGTTATCGTCATCATCGGAGCATTGGGCATTGAGTAAAACGGCAGCTGATTCCAGTTCATCGCCACTGTGCATGCTTGTCTCGTTGGCAGGTGCCCAGATTGTATCCTCCTCCTCCTCCTCATGTTGCTCCTGTTTGTGCTCCTCATCCAGCTCCTGCTCCTGGTCGGTCAGCGTCCTGCGCTGTTTATCCGACTTGTGCACTGTGCGCATATGACGAAGCAGATGATCACGTCGACTAAAGGCGCGATTGCATTCGCGGCATTCAACGCGACGTTGCATCAATGTTGATGGTGTTTGTTGATCGTGCTTCTCCACAAGATGACTGCGCAATTGTCGAAATTGCTCGAAATGTGCACCACACAATTTGCACTTGAGCTCCTCGATATATTTGTGCTCCTGATTGCGATGCAGTCGCAGCTCAATAATGTTGAGAAATTCATCATTGCAAATGCCACATGGCAGCATTGGTAACTGTTCCGTCTGGGTGCAAACATCGCTGCTGTTTGGCTTCGCTGCCGGAGTCTGTCCCAGTATCGCGACCAGGGAGCGATAAGCCTTCTCCGCATCTCGCTTGAAGCGATACGCTTGACAGGCGGCCTTAATGCACGTATCGCACATATGATGCGGCATCTTATCGAACCGCTCGCAGGTGTATCGCGTGCACTCGTTCAGTATCTGGGCAATATTGGCGCCCTGCTCCACGGGCGCCTCATCGTAGATGAAGTAGAAATCGCCCACTTCGCGCAGGCAAACGCGACAGACGCGCTCCGCATCGAAATCGCTGAATGTATCTGGCATTTCAACTGCGTGTGTGCCTATATATATTTATCAATCAGTTATTTGTTAATTTACGCAATTATTGCCGCAGCATTGTGTTTCTCAATGTTTGTAAATTGTAGTTTTTTTCTTACATTTTCACTTGAATGCGAATTTGGCCAGATCTGGTGGCACTGAGGCTCTCATTTATTAATACACTGGCAACGCCATCTGAATTGTCAACACTAGATTTGTTAAAGTGCGCGAATTTAAAAATACGTTGCTTCTGCGTATGCATTTATAAATACCAGTTTCTTATTTTTATTTACACAATAATTGCCAAAGCAAAGCGTTTTTCAATGCTTCCAAACTTGTTGTTTTCTTATATTTAAATTTAAATATATATATATCTGGCAGCATAAACAAAATGCAGTAAGGGGCAACGCCATTAGAGTTGTCAACAGTATATTTGTTGAAGGCTTTGGCGCTCATTCAAAAATACGTTTTAGATGAAATTGCAAAAGCATAAATATATAATTAATTATTTGTTTACAATTTTTTAACAGCACTTGGATTGACTAACATAAGATTTGGCTGCGCCAGCATCTGCAAGCAATGTCAACTCTCCATGTTTGGGTTTTATCCACGCAGCGGGAAACTGTTTATCCACATCGAAAAATACGCGCTGTAATTAAATAAGTGTATATTATTAAATTGTTATTAATTTCAAAATAATGCTTACCTTTACAACATCAGCTTTACCGGCACCAGTGACCACAAAGACAACATCTTTAGCGTTATTGATCAATGGTAGCGTGAATGTGATACGTTCTGGCGGCGGTTTTGGGGATTCGCGAATTGGAATGACTAGACGTTGAGTTTCCGCCAAGCTAGCTGGCTGCTCTGGAAACAATGAGCACGTGTGTCCATCCGGTCCCATGCCCAAAAGTAACAAATCAAACTCTGGACAGCTTGAGCAAAATTCAGCTTTCACCCGGGTCTCATAGTCATTGGCACAGTCATCCAAGGACAACGATGTGTTCGCCTTCACAAACTGACTATCCAAAATGTTAGGAAATTGAGTTAACATTTGTGTTTTATACGCCCAGTAGGTGGACTCCTCATGATCATGGGACACATAGCGCTCGTCACAGAAGAAAAACTTCCAGCATGTCGTGTCCAGTTGAAGATTAACAAGTGCGCGGGTCAAAAGCTGCACGAGCGAACCACCTGTTAATGCAAAACAGACGATGCTTGACTTTGTATATTAAATAGCGTGATGTAAGGTCACCTTAAACAGTGCTGACAGAATTTTAATGTCTCAAATAGAAATAGCTAAATAGCTAAAAAGCAACTTATTATACGAACATGCAGATTATTTATTTATTTTAGCTTTTCCAACCAGCTAGCCAAGTCCAGCGACTTACTAGCTAAAATTGCAGCACTGATCTCAAGTTGAGCTTATCACACACGCATACACACACACACACACTTGCACATTATTCTGCACTCACCTGAAAGGCCAAGGCGAAAAGTTTCGCATTTTTCCAGTGCTCGATCTGCACAACGTTTAAGCACATCGCCGAGATTCTCTACCAATTTATCTTCCGTTTCGGCCACACTTACATGGAATCGACATTTTTGCGATGTGGTCATGTTATGAATTTTAAAAAATTGCCGCCGTTCGAAGCTGTTGTTATTGTTGTGTGTTTAAAGGTGAATGTGCATACTATATATATTGCATATATTTATATTTTGTATTGACAGCGTTGCCAGATCAAGTTAGCTTGGCGTTGCCACTTTTCAGTGCGTAAACAGAAAATGTGTTTCAACTAAACACCTGGTGCTGTGTGTTGTAAAACGTCGTAACGCCATTGTCATGGCATCTGTCAAACTATAACAACACTGTGAACTAATACTTTGATAATTTTGTGAAATTGCGTTGCAAATTCGCGCTCTTTAAGAAATCAACGTTTATTTTCATACTTGCATATATCGTTAGTGTCCGGGTCGTGCATATTAAATACGCATTTTTAGTTCTAGTTACGTTTATCTGTTGCAACAACTCGAAATTCAAGCACACGCATACACAATTCACACGACCAAAAAAAAAAGAAGTAGAAAAACGTACAAGAAAACGAAGCAACAACATTGGGACAAAAACACAACAATTGCAACGTGTGCGCACACAGACAAACCTTGTTTATTATTTGATTATCTATATATAAATATATATCGTAGTGCAGTGTTCTGTTTTTTGCCAACTTCTGGCAATTATCTGCAATCTTTCGTGTATTGCCTTTAATATCTGAGCGATGCCTAAGCGCGGTGGCGGCGGCGGCGGCGGTGGTCAGCGCTACAACAATAACAATGCTGGCAATGGCAATGGCGGTGGCAACAGTGGAGGTGGCGGCGGAGGTGGAGGTGGCGGCAGTGGATCGCGTTATTCCTCGTTAAAGGACTATGGTGGTATGTAGTTGTTGTTGTTGATATGCATTTTAAAATGATATTAATCTCTTTCCATGTTGTAGATGATGATCATCAGCGTCGCAAGGATCGTAATAAACGTCGGGTCAGCTTCAAGACCTCACAGTTCCCGCACAAAAGTGATGTGAAACTGCGCCTTCAGGATGTCCGTCGCTGGGATGAGGATGATGATATGAGCGAAATGACCACCTTACTTATGCAGGATCGTCCAACGTCACGACGTCGTGGTTCGCCAATTCCACGTGGTAAATTTGGTAAACTGGTGCCCAATGTTGCTGGCTGGTATCAAGTCACGGTAAGTGCTCAATGTTATTAACATCTGTTAGCCGACAATTACAGTCATGGAAAAAGCATTCGCATTTTAATGACAACTGCATTTATTGCGGATTTTGTTATTGATCATATATCGCTCGTTTACATGAAGAGTGACATATCTCAAAAACGGGCATTTCGAGATAAACACATTTAAAGTTTGCACTTGCCGTATGTCATACATAAACTCCTTTCACGCTATGTGTATCAAAGCTAGGATAATGAAATTTTGACACAACATAGATTATTACATAACGAACATTTCTGCATATAATGTATTCTAGTTATTGCCATAAATTATATTAATTCTTGATCAGATGAGTAGATGTATCCATATCCGTCTGTTTCAATGCAAATTTGTCTCTTAGTTTCTTTTATTTATAATAATTATAGTTTTAACTATTTCTTTAGATATCTCAACCAATCTCACAGATTTCAGACTTTTTATTCATTCAACAAGTGTATCAAAACTTCGACAACACAAAGATGACATTTCTATTTTGTTTATTGGTGTTTATGATAATATTTATGGGCGTTTGAAAATCTTAAATATTCATTTAGAAGAGCCTTTCATAATTCTCTTTTTTGTTAATATTTTTTTTGGCTTTACCAATGATTTAAGCGATATACAACCTACTTGGAATGCCGACACATGTGTATTTCTTTTGCTTATCGCAATAATGCCAACTTCATAACAAAGTCACCTGTTCATGGAATCCATACATACATATATAAAGATATTTATGTATATAACTCTTTGTAATTAACTTAATGTAGCCCAAAAATATTTGGGAAAACGAAGTCAAAATACGCTTGATAAGATTTATATTGTTACAGGCAATCAAGTGTAGTTCGATTTATATTTATTTATTGTCTGCAATTACCATAAAACCTAGAAGTTTAGATTGTTACTTACGTATCCTAAGATCTCGTATGCTCTCCATGGGATTAGAGATGAAACCACGAATGTGTGTGTAGTTAGTGATAAATATATGATATCAGAAACACTTCAATATGATTATGCCAAGGGCAATGCCTGGACCGCCTGGCGTTAAGTTTATTAATTAATTTCAATCGTAAAATTTGTTAAGTAAACAGTCTTTATATGGGTTACAGTGTCTCGCAGACATTGAGATTAAAATATCTTGGCCATAATCTAATTTTAGCTAAAATGTATGTCAACAGTGTGGCATATTACATTTACCTAACTGTCTGTAAATGGCGAGCTGTTACTAGCATTTAACAGAGCTGTAATGCTGCTGCTTATGGAAATGTAAACATGTCTGTTAATGCGAGTTTAACATTTGATTGCTTAACATTGAACTAGTCTGTAATGATGCTGTAGAAAATTGTAAAAAAAATTGTAATCTTGTCACACGATCGCTACCTAAAGTGTATCGACAAATGCAAGCTCTTGAAGAGAGTTTAACATTCAAGAGAGAAAGATAGAGTACTTAATACTATCACGCGATCATTGCTTACAATCTATCGGCAAATGCAAACACTTGAATCATGTTAAAAAATAGTTTAACATTCACTGGATGCATGTTAAAGAAAGTTGTATATGTAATAGAGTAGTTATGATTCGGTCACCTCTGCTATTATTGTCGTCGTCATGCCGATCTTTAGGCAAAGAACCCACTGTGCCACATCGATGGCGACGACGGTCACACAGCGTGTTGTCCCCAAGTGTTGGTAATGAACACTGTCGTCGTCGTCGCTAAGCTGCTATCTCTCACAGCGGCGACCCAATGGAGCAATAAAAAGCAAAAAAAAAAAAAAAAAAAAAAAGAACTAACAACAGAACAGAACAGAACAGAACAGAAAAAAAAAACAACAATGTGAACAGTTTCCTTTTGGCCGTCGTTTAACCGTTGCTCTGGGCCAGAGTCGCTTTTGTGGCTGGTGGTTTTTTTTTATGGTAGTCAACGGGCCTACGCATTTGGGCCATTTCATTGACGGCCGGCAAACGTTAAAGACGCGCGTGTACTCCGGCTGAATCTCAATCTGAGGCGGATTGGACAACGCTGCAAGTGTTTAATATATACTAATTGTTGGCTTTATCGTTGGCGCGTTATCAACAATCAAATAATAAATATTGTTTTGTCTGTCGATTAAAAAAGGCCAAATTGGATTGAACTCTCATTACACGCTCCCAAACGGTTGGATCTCTAAAGAGTTGAGCAGCACTCCCGCTCTCTCTCTTGCTCTCGCGCTTTTGAATTGAAACAGCGTTGCCAGACTGTTAAGAAGAGATGGCCACCCTTGGCGGTTGGGACTATGCCATCCTGGCTGTTGTCCTCATCGTTTCAATATTGATTGGACTTTATTATCGCTTTGCGGGTAACAAACAGAGTACAACAACGGAATATTTACTGGCGGATCGTTCGATGGGCGTTACGCCAGTGGCATTCAGTTTGATGGCCAGCTTTATGTCGGCGGTAACCATATTGGGTGTATCCATGGAGATTTATCAGTATGGCACAATGTTTGTCATTATCAATTTATCGTATGTGGTATCCACGCCCATTGCCGCCTACCTTATACTGCCCGTCTTTTATCGCCTGAAGACAGCGAGTGTCTATGAATATCTGGAGCAACGTTTTGGATATGCCACAAGATTGGCCGCTTCCATGGCCTTCTCATTCCAGATGATACTCTACATGGGTATTGTGGTCTATGCTCCAGCATTGGCATTGGAAGCTGTCACGGGATTGAATCAAATATTCTCGGTATTGATTGTGGGCGTAGTATGCACCATTTATGCCACAATGGGTGGCATGAAGGCCGTCCTCATCACAGATATTTATCAATCGATACTCATGTTTGCCGCCGTCTTCAGTGTCATCATCTGTGCTTGGATCAAGGCGGGTAGCTTGGATGTTATCTGGCGTACAGCTGTGGATAATGGACGCATTGATTTCGGCAATTTTAGCGTTGATCCAACGGAGCGACACACCTGGTTTACCCAGGTGCTGGGTGGTTGTGCCACCTATCTGGCCATTTATGGTGTAAATCAGACGCAGGTGCAACGTCTGCTGGCGGTGAAGAATCTGCGATCAGCTCGTGCCGCTCTCTGGTGGTGTCTGCCCATTTTGTGCCTGCTTAGCATAAGCACTTGCTTCTCTGGACTCTGCATCTATTGGTACTATCGTAATTGTGATCCCCTGCTGGAGGATAGAGTCAACTCAAGGGATCAGATAATGCCGCTGTTTGTGCTGGACACCATGGGCGACTATACCGGACTATCGGGTCTCTTTGTTTCCGGCATCTTTTGTGCCAGCCTTTCCACGATCAGTTCAGCAATTAGTTCGCTGTCGGCTGTGACGCTGGAGGATTACCTGAAGCCTGTGGTGCAGTGTTGTGTTGGACGCACGCTCAACGATCGACAAACATTGTGGTATTCCAAGGTGCTCTCCATTTTCTATGGCGCCCTCTGCATTGGCATGGCATTCATGGCCGGCTCCATTGGTGGACTACTTCAGGCGGCCCTCTCCATCTTTGGCATCATTGGCGGTCCATTGTTGGGACTCTTCACCCTCGGCATGTACGTGACGTCGGCGAACCAGAAGGGCGCCCTCAGCGGACTTTTACTCTCGCTGGCCATCTCCTTTTGGATTGGCTTTGGCCAACCCAAGCCGCCCATACCGAGCCTGGGTATGTCCATCGAAGGATGTCCCATCGATCGCAGTTATGCTCGCGATGTGTTCTTGTCGCGTTCGGATGCAGGGCCGGAACCGGAATCGGAACCGCAGCATTACTTTTATCTGTATCGGATTAGTTACATGTGGTATGCCGCATTGGGATTCGTTATTGCCTTCTTTGGGGGCTGGTTGCTCTCCTACTGCTTTGCCCTGTTTAAATGGGATAGCAATCGTAGGATTTACCAGGATGCAGATTGCACACTCATCAAGCATGATCTCTTCGTGCCACCAATTGCAAAGCGATTGCAACGTCGTCAAATGCCACGTGTTGTTGTCACCACCACGAGCAGTACCTCAAGCTCCAGCTCCGAGCAGGACGTATCCAGCAAGCAACCTACTGTGGCATAGAAAAGAATTCAATCTTTCTTCTCTGTTCCCTTGCATATCACATTTTAAATTAACAAACATGATCTGCTTAGCCACAAATTTTTTTTATAAAAACCAAAAGAAATGTGAAAAAATTGTTTTTTATTTTATATAGGAAGCGTTAAGGGTCTAACGGATAAAAAGAAGTTGATTCGATAAAAGTTCAATCAATTTTTAATATAATAGACAAAAAAAAAATGTAACAAAATGAGTTTTTGAATAAGAATCCTGAAAGGAAGCTTTTCTGTACAACTAGTCCAGCTGTTTCTTTAGTAGCTTCCTAGTGCGACTTGTGTTTAACTTGTTGATAATCTTGCCCGTTGTTTCCATCATCATTGGCATCGTAGTAGTTGCTTCTTTGGGTCAAATGCCACAAGGCCAACAACCGTGTCAACTCCTTGTAGCTGAGTGTTTGCAGTTGCCGCTTGTCAGCGGTTTGTACACCAGCTGTATGCAACTGCTCCACAATGGTATCAAACAATCCCGGACGCTCCTCCATCAGTTCCTCCTCCAGTTTCCTGGGTGCAATAACCATGTGCGCCAACTCATGCGATTCATGCGATTCCTTGCTGGTGGAGCTTAATGCAACCAGATCGGCATCGTTGGTCATGGGCAACGGTGTGGCAAGTGGCAACACTGCCAGAAGGAGCACAGGCAACAACCCAACGGCGAACTTCATTTTTCAACCACAAATTTGGAATTTGTTTTCTTTATTTTTGTTGTTGTTCTTTCTGTTTTTTTTTTTGGGTGTGTGTTTTGCCGTCGTTATCGTTGTCGTCTTTCTGCTTGGAACGTCGCGTTTGCACTAACAACGCAGAACTTTCAGTTGTCGTTTTGATCGGGCACCCCGTTCCAATTTCAATTTTCTATCACTCCCCCTTTTCTTTCGCCCTTCAACTACCCCCACACACAAGTAACCCCAGGGGAGGAGCGATCTGCACAAGCGCATTTGTTGTTGTGTCTGCTTGACTTTAGGGTCGATCTTGTTGATGTTCAAATTATATTATCGACATACAGTGACTACCAGTAATTGTCTTGACAAGCTACAAATATTCAAATATTTTATTGTGTACAAAAAGTAAATGCATTTGTTTACAATAAATGAAAATTAGCGTAAATTCTTCAATTTTTTATATAGTTCAACTCAATGGATCTGGTTTATTTGAACTTGTTTATTAAATTAAAAACCCACTCTTATTCATTTTGCAACATTTGAAATTTGTTAAAAAACTTACTTGACCAACTGTATGTGATTCTATTTATCTTTTTCAAAACAATTACTCGACATACTGTGTACTTGTATATATGTTTGTCTATTTGTGATTGTGTGTGTGTGTGTGTGTGTGTAGATATGTTCATGCTCCCCTTTTTTATTTTTGCATTTTGCTTTAATTGCTTTTTGTGCAGTCGTTTGATTTGTTTTAAATACAATTTCTGTTTTCTGTCTCTTTTTGTGTGTGACTGTTTATCTTGGCAATTGTCCACACATTACTTGTTCTTCTATGTGTAATGATTAGTATTTTATAATCTTATCTTTCTTTTTTTTCGCTGATTGCTGTTGACTTGAAAATTTTTGAAAATAATTGTTGCCTGCATTTAGGCCGTGCTTTATATTTTGTACGCCCAATTGAGACGTTACGACTTGAATGACAGTCGCAACTAAAGATTAAACAGGTGGCAACGCTGTCGCGCCGCATTGTGCAATTCAAAAAGTCGTTGACTAACAAGTTTGAAAATGTTGCATTTAGCACGTTAATTGATTAATAATGAAAAAAATGTTGTTGATTTTTTCATACTAAACTTGAGTAATTGAATTCTTTTTTGAATGCGACATATTCACAAAGCTTTTTAGAGTTACAGGGTGTGTCAGTGTCAATTAGCTTAACGTAAGTTAGAATAATAAATCTATTATAAGAGTTGTCGCTCTAAATTAGAAAATTTTTCAATTTCGCAAAATTAGTTTTTTCTATAAAAGTAATTAAAACAAAAAAATATATTTTTTCAGCATTTAAAATTTGTAAAATACAATTTATGAGCAAGAACTCTTACCATTTAATAAAATTAACAAATCAAATGCATGCAAAAAAGATAAAAAAAAAAAACCGGAAGATTAATCACTATTATAAGTTTAATAGATTCTAGGCAGATCCAAATAATGGAAACTTTATGCATTTGTATATACATATATATATAATTGACGTGTTTGCCGCTTTGCATAATAAAACATGTTTTCGCATCTCATCGGATAATTGTTGTAATATGTAAATATAGTAAATCAATTGCAATATGTTAAATAGCATTGATGCGGAAAAGGCAGCTGGAATTATTGGCATTGTCAATTGTCAATATACCCTGTAAGCTGTGAACTTCATAAATGGGCTAGACTGCAAGTGTACAAATCGTAGAGAATAGATTTGAAAACAATATAAAGTAAATGAGTTATTAGAGAGTTTAGGTATTAATATATTATATTTATAGTTTAGCACTCTGTATTTAATTTTTTTTTCCAGCTGTAATTGGCATTGTTATTAGCCACAGCAAGTGCAAAATGGAGTGCATTAATTAACAGCTTAATGAGCAAACTTCTTGACGTCTTGAGTCACCTTAATCATTATTCTCAATTTATATATTTTTTTACCATTTTACGTTTCGGTTTCTGTTACTGCTTCAATTTGTTATTGTTTTTAGAAACTGAGTCATAGACGCAGCTCCCTATGTGTGTGTGTTGATTCCTGTTACACATGCTATCCCTCCCACTCCCACTCACCTTTTTCCTCTCTCACGCACACACTCTCGCTCGCATTTCTAGTTGCTCTTCCTTCTCTCAGCTGTGCAACGGCATCAAACGCTCTCTGATGTCATCGCCTAGCAATGTGCGAATGCGTGTGCAGCTCTATGGCGGAAGGTGGGAGGGAGAAGGCTACAAAGGAATGGTATTGGGAGTGGGCAAGGCGCTCTTATCGCAAAAAAAAAACCCGGCAAAGTTTCGTCAACATTTTGTTGGATTTTGCTTTGTTTATTTGTAGACAAAAAACAACAAGTTGACGAATCTCGATTGCTCTTGAATTCGAAATCGAAATCGAAAGAATAACACTTTAAGAACTTTCAATGGGCAGTATTTCTTTTGTTTTGTTCGAACGAGAGTATTTAATTCATATAATAATAAATAAGTACTCGATAGCTGGCAACAATAACGAATTGAGGAAATAGCGGGTGAGAGAGAGCGAGAGACCGAGAGAGGGGTGAGAGGAGAAGTCATATACGCTTGCACTCGCTTCTTCCTCTTCTTTTTCACGCAAATACACATGTTTTGTTCTCAAAAACAAAAGAATAAATTATTGAATTAAATGAAATATTTATATAGCTATTAATATATATACTTATGCACACTTATATACACACATGTATGTACATACATATTTACTTAACAACAAGAAAAAAAAAAGGAAGTCAGGTTAGGTTCGGCTAATCCTCGGCAGGATCACCTGCTGGTGTGATTATTGTTGTTGTTGCTGCCGCTACATGTGTTGGCTTATCAGCTGTTGTTGTTGTTGTTGTTATTGCTGTTGTGCGCGTCAAGGTGAAAACTCCAGTGCTGCCCACATCATCCATGGGCTGTGCTATTATCGTTGATGTGGTGCTCTGTTAGGGTTAGGGTATTCGTGAGTTCGATCTTAATTCAACATCTTTTGTTTATAGCGCTCATTTACATGAAGTCCAAAAACACGAATCTTAAGTTATTGATGTACAAATGTTCGTTAAGTTATAATCTATGTTGTGTCAAAATTTCATTATTCTAGCTTTAATACACACAGCGTGAGAAGAATGAAAACTTTAAAAGCGTTTATCTCGAAATGCCAGTTTTTGTCAGATATGTCACTCTTCATGTAAATGAGCGATATGTATTTTTGTTGCACTTTGTCAGACTTACACCATTTTTGGTTTCTTCGGGACTCCAGGAGCGCTTATCATCCAAATCCTTAGAGCAACAGCCGCCCATTTTAATTGATTGTAGATGATTGTAGATTGTGGGTGGTGTGGATTGCGGATTGCGGATTGTGGGTGGCTTGTCAGTGTTGTGTCTATGTTGTTGCTTTAACCTCGCACGGCTGTCGTCGAATGCCGCTACGTTTGCCGGTGCGCGTTTGTTAGCCAGCTCCAGTTGACGACGCAACGTCGCAGTCGCAGTCGCTGTTGCAGTCGCTGCCTCAGCTGACGTCAACGTTGACGCAATTGCTACTGCTACTGCCGGTTACTGTTGACGCTTCGGCGTCATCATTCATACTAACGTTGTTGTTTCCATACCCTGTGCCGAGGGTATAATAGGCCTTGTGCTTATGTATGCAACTGGCAGAAAGAGACCCGACAGATCTTATTTAATTCAACATCAACAGAAGACTCTATGTAACCATTTTCGTCTCTCTATCCATATAAACAAACAGATCTCAAAAATGGCAAGAGCTAGAAGCACCAAATGTGCCATGATGACTCCTTATAAGTGCCAACAGATGAAATTAATTTCAAAATTTGATATATATAAATTACTTCTTCTTCGCAAAGCCTTAAAAATTAATTAAATGAGCAGTTTTAAAGCTATAGCCTGAAGTTTTCGCACGTTTTTCACATTACAAAGTCCGAAATCCTCCAAAGAGGCGTGTAAGGGTATCTAAGGATCATGGCGTAGGGTGTCTAGTAGTCGAGCACTCTGGACTAGATCATTCTCTTTGGTTTTTTATTTTTTTTTTTGTATACTTTTGTTGAAATACATGTGTCTCATTGCCTCTCGTCTTTCTCATTGTTGTATTGATACAAAGGCGCGGGATTTATACACTCGACGTATTATTCTTAAGGTTCCCTCCACTTTCCGACATTCAACACCACCCACTCCCGTTTCTACGCTCGACAATCACGCAATCTTTTCCAAGACCCATTGGGAGTCATCGTCTTTTCATAGTTCTGATTACTTTTAACAGTAGACTATTTGATCTCTGAGTGTTCAATTGTTCCCCCTATTCCGTATACTTGTGATATCAGCTAAGTATATATAAGTTTATATTTGGTTTCATTGTATTTATTATAAGACAGCAATTAGCTTAACAATTCCCTTAAGCTTGGCAAGTATCATTTAAAGCCTAGTTCTTGGCTGTACGTTATCATTATCGATATCATAATTAGTGATAAACAATAAATAATAAAACACAAATTAATGTCATATAATAAATAAAATTATCGCATTTAATGCGCAGTATGTACGAAATATGAATGGGTAAGGGGTAGATAGGTAGGTCGGGTTGGGAGGAGTTGAGGTCTGACTAAGTGGGTTGATTTTAGGTGCAAGACCATTGAACAGATAGTTCTAGTTTTATCTAATAAGCACAACGGAACAATCAGTCGACTCTAGTTCATGTATAAATAAATATGTATATATTATCTGTTACTTTGATGCCGATTAAAATTTAATTTATCGCTTGTATTTATCGATAGCGTGATATATGTATAATATGTACAAAATATTGAAAGAGCTTAAGGAAACGCCCACAATTGCAATATTTGAGTGAGTGTGCGTCATAATCATAATTAAAATGCTCATAATTAAATCATAGACACTTGAAGAAGATAAGCGCACCCAAAAGTAATTAAAACACAAAGGGGCCCCAGACGCGACTCACCCGAGTCACAAATCGGAATTGGTATGCAAATATTGAGTAATTGCGACTGTAGCACGTAACGAGCTATACAAATTTATAATGAGAGCACAGAAAACAACAAAAATATAAAATTAAAAATAAAAAAAAAAATAAAAAAAAATGATAAAAACTCAAATACATAGCAATAATAAAATACAAAGCAAACAACAACAACAACCGAAAAGTGGAACGAGCAAACAAGAGTGCAACCAACGTCCCAATAGCCATACAAATTGAAATAATACTGTAGATTGAAATGTGTATGGCAAAGAAATATTACAAAAAAAAAAATTAAGCATTCTATAAATGGAACTCCATAACTATCGATAGAACTATTGTCAGACTTTCGTCTAATAAACAGAAAACAGCTAAAAAAAAAAAAAGTTGTCAGTTTAAAAAAACACCTGTTTATTTGTCAAAAATAGCGGAAAAAGCCCGGTTAGACAAAAACAATCGAATCTATCGATAGTATTAGCCATAGTTAGACAGCTCTAATAGATACTCGTATATATTTTTTTTTTCTTAAAATCTTCACCATTTTTACTGGGTAACTGTACGGCAAGCAGTTACTTTCAGTATATACGTAATTAATTCCACTGATTCACCTATTATAAAACATCTGTACTTCACTTATGGAGAATAGCACGTTTTCTCAATCCTCATAGAACAAGCAAGTAAGATAGATACATACTCGACATTGAGATACTCAATTCAATCTGAACAAAGAAAATAAAGCAAACAATAGTTTAAAAAAAAAAAATATGTAATGAATAATATTAAAATTACTAACTGACTAACTGTAGTGGAAGTGTGCATCACAATGTATGCATACTGTACAAATACAATAACATAATATTCAGTTTCACATTGACTATTATCTTTATTAGAAACTCAATTGACAGATAAACAATCAAACATATTAAGGTTAATTAAGTGACAATTAATTATTTTGTGTTCCTCTTTCGCCCTCTTTCCCTTTCCCTTTCTCTTTCTCTCCTGCAGATCCACAATGGCCAGATCTATGACAAGGAGACGCTGCTGCGTTCCCTTCTGGCGGCAATGTCGCCCCATGTCTTTATACCACAATATTGGCGGGCGGAACGGAGCTGTGTCGTCTTCTTTACGGATGACTTTGAGGTGGCGGAGCGTATACAACAGCTGGGACGGCATGCCCAGTTGCCGGATGGTTTCCGGTTGATGCCGCGTGTCCGGGCCGGCATTCCCCTGGTGACCATCGATGAGGAGTTCAAGGCCAAGATGAAGGTGGTGATGGCCAAGCGATATAATGTACAGACAAAGGCTCTGGATTTGTCCCGTTTTCATGCCGATCAGGATCTCAAGCCCATCTTTTGTCCGCTCTTTCGGGTCAATGTCATGTGTGTGGCCATCGACATTATACGCGAGAATATTCCCGATCTGGAGGCCATCAATCTCAATGATAATCAAATGTCCACCATGGAGGCATTTAAGGGCGCTGACAAGCGCTTACCGAATCTAAAGATACTCTATCTGGGCGATAATAAGGTGATTTACACCTCATCCTTTTTTGTTTTTCTTTTTAAGTTTTAATTTGATTCTCTTTTGTGTTGTTACAGTTACCCTCGTTGGCTCATCTCTTGGTCTTTCGGAATTTGCCAATTGTCGAGCTGGTATTGCGCAATAATCCGTGTCGTTTGCGCTACAAGGATCCTCAGCAATTTGTCAGGTATACTATGGTGTGATTTATTGATTGCACACTTTCCCGAAAGGATGTGACTGCCAGCGAATCAACTACGCGGGAACTGGGCTAAGTAGGATCCTTGCATCCTGTTGATACATACAGCCTTGTTCTTATTTATTTCTGATTCTGATTTACTTATACAGAATTTTTTTTTTTTTAAATTTTGCTCTCTGATTGCCATCTCAAACAGTTCGCCAAACAATTGTGAATATCATTTGCCGCTGCTCAATCTTTAAGACAAGTTCCCAAGACATTTGAAGTAGGCAAATGCATTTGTTAGGGCCATTACAAAAAAACTGTTGCTGCATTTAAGGCAACCACCAGGAGAACCAAGCTTTTGGCAGTAAAAAAAAGTAAAAAATAAAAAAAAAAATAAAAAAAAAATTCAGAAGAAAAAGAAAAATAAAAAAAGAATAAAAAATATACAGCAGCAATAAACTCCAGACAACGCACAATTGGCAAAAGCTCACAACTACGAAATTACTTGTCAATTTGACGATATGGCAACACTGAAACAAACAACACGCACACATTAACAGACGACTTAACAGCGCGTTTGCATTTCCGTTATGCAGGCAGAACACTAGCAGCAGCGTTGAGCTTTCCTCTTGCCTTGTCCGTTGCGAATGCGACAAACAAGCAGATCATAAGAGATACGACAAAGCGAATGAATGAACAATAAACGCAACGCAATAAACGCACGCATGCTCGCACCGCATATGCACGCATTGCACACACACACACAGGCACGCGTGCGTCGACCGTTTGGCAGTTACATTGTGAACTGTTTGGTCACCCAAGAAATAGTATGTGTATAACTAAAATTGTGACGTGTTGTTGTGTTGCTGTTGTTGCACTTGCGGTTGTGGCTGCGTCGTTGCGGTGGCTTTAGAGAAAGAAAAAAAAAATAACAAAAAAAGTTAAAGTTTTTTGGGTGCGCGCGTTCAGCAGGCAATACATTGACCAACACTGTTTTATATCGACTTCAAATGACGTTCAGACTGCATATGACTGTCAGCTACAAAACTACAACTACAACTACAACACGACCTGCTTGCTGACGTTGGCGGCCCTTTTTTTTTGTTAGCTGTTCTGTTTGTGGATGCAACGTGTACTTGACGAATGTACGCAAAACAAAAACAAAACCCAACTGGACAGTGCAGCAGCAACGAGCTTTTGTGCGGCTACGTTTGGAGTTATTTAACGAAAAAATTTCAGAAAAAAGTATGCAAAAGAAAAATGCAAAAAAAAAAAAAACAAAAAAAAAATAAAAAAGAAAAAATCTAAAAAAAAAAAAAAATGAACTTAAACTGCTTAAAAGTTTGGCGCTCTTTTAAATTTGAATTGTAACTCAAGCGTTTTGATTACTAAAATGCATTAAATTAAAGCAAGTGCAACTGCCTGTTCAAAAAGCAACAAAAGCAATGTTCAATAAGTAAATCATTTTTACGGCAAAACAAAATATATCGGTATTTATTTATGAGAGTTGGCGTCAAATGGATTTCGAAATTGTATAACGGCGACCGTTTGCAACGGCCACAAATACAGTTGCATACTTATGCATATATATACGTATATATACAATATACAATAGATATATGTGTGCATATGTATGTATGCTAAAAAAAACCACTAATCCTTATGCTATAAAAAAACGGCCGCAAATCCAAAATGCAAACTATTTACAGCGAAGTACGGCGAAAGTTTCCCAAACTGATGAAATTGGTGAGTTTTTGTTTTTGTAGTTTATAGCATGTGCCTACTTTCTTTTTGATATCGATATTAGTGTTATTTGGCAGGTTTATTTTAATCGATCAGTTAGCAAAAAACTAACTGTAAAATTTATCGGTAACTTTGTAAAATTAGGTTTCTTGATCCAAAAATTCGAATATAATTTATGGCAGGGAATAATCCCGGAACCGTTAACCGAAATTACCCGTTTCATTTTGAGTACCGTACCGGTACTGATACCGAAATCGAAATTAAAAAACCGATATAGAAAACCGAATTCAGAAATAGTTGTTTGGGGACGTAATGAAATCAGAACCGATATTTGTTTCGGTTTGAATCCCTGAATCGATAAATTAGCCTTAAGTTATCAAACAGTAATTCTTGATGCTAATAGTTTTGATAACGATATTGATGATAATGCGCGAATTAAGGCTCATTTTCGTCTTTTTTATTTTTATTTTTTGAAATTTTAATTAAAGTTCTTTGGCAATAATAAAAAATAAATCTATCGAAATGAAATCTCTCGATAATTTCGCTGATCGATAAAGAAAGCCACATGCACATCGCCAATTGCATTGCTAATGGCTTATTATAATGAACTAATCAATTTTCAATTTTATTATATAAAATAATGCATGTGTTTAGGACGGGGAAGCATTAACGCCGCAGGTTATCTTTGATTTGAACGAATCTGGAGTTCTGCCACCGGCAAAGGCATCCTTTTTGTGCGACAGCGCTGGCGCTGAAGTAGTACGACAATTTTTGGATCAATACTTTAATATTTTCGATTCGGGTAATCGACAACCACTGCTAGATGCATACCATGAGCATGCTCTGCTCTCAATGTCAATGCCCTCGATGAGCCAGGCGGGCAGGTGAGTCGATAACAACTTGATATTGTAGTATAACCAAATTTAACTTGAGTGATCCTCGTTTCTGTTTCTACTTTATAGGCTGAACAGCTTTTGGAAATTCAATCGCAATCTGCGACGCTTCATGAACAACGATCGCGAAGATCCCCGCATGCGTCTCCTGAAGAGCGGTCGCCTTGCCTGCGTCTCCACATTGGATGAATGGCCTCGCACGTTGCACGAACGTCGCACCTTCACCGTCGATCTGACCATATTCAATGTAAGCAGCTATAACCTAAACAATTTCATATTTACTTACTGTCGGTTTCTACGTGTGTTTTTAACAGTATTTCAAGCGGATGCTTTTTTTTACATCTTGGTTTGGCCTCTTAACTCATTCTGCATTAAAAATATTCTAATTCAAAAAACATATTTTGTCTCCAGATCTGGGCTTCGATTTTAATTTTAAAATCTCAAGTTTTCACTTGCAATCAACTCCATCTAGCGTTTTTAGTGAAAAATAGATTCTGAGGAGTTTTATTTTTTTTTGTAAAATATCATGGAAAATGCGATAGAAATTTTGACTTGTAAAGTTGCCAGGTTCAACCAACTTCAAATTTGTATAACTTTGTCAATACCGAACCGATTTTCAAGCGGAATGTCATTTTGATCATGATTTGGCTTCTAAATTCGTTCTGCATTCAAATTTTATTAATTTCTTAAAATAAATTATTTTTTGTCAAAATTCGATTTTGATGGTAAGGGTCCCCCCTTTGAAATTTTGTAAATTCAAAATTTTAAATCTCAAGTTTTCACTTTTATTCAACTTCTTATATCATAATTAGTATAAAACAACACTTTAAACTTGATTCTAAGACGTTTCATTTTCTTGTCAAAAATCATGGGAAATTGATCGAAAATTTTGACTTGTAAAGTGCTAGATCCAAAGTCTAACCAAAGTAAAACCGTCATAACATTGTCAATACTGAACCGATTTTCAAGCGGAATGTCATTTTGATCATGGTTTGGTTTCTAAATTTATTCTGAACTCAAATTTATGCAATTTTTGTTTCTATTAAAATTTCTCTGAAAATCTATTATGAAATTTTTGGTGCTGCGAAAATAAATGTTATTAAGTTTATCTTTTACTTACGTTACTATTTCAAAATTTGGATAAAACATCTGTGATGTATCGAAAATTACCCTTCTCTGGTATTGATAATATTTTTTTATCACTGCTTCACAGCCCCAAATGATGGTGTTCACTGTGACGGGTTTGTTCAAGGAGCTCACAGGAGATGCGGATAGTCCGACGCCCGTTTCAATGCAAGCCTATGAGCTGCGACACTTTGTGCGCACATTTGTGGTGGTGCCACAAAACACTGGCTTCTGCATTCGCAACGAAACCATCTTTATAACGAGCGCAACATCGGAGCAGACACGTGAATTTAAACGTAGTCAACATCAACCTGCGCCGGGCGCCATCAACACAGCCAGTTCATCTGTGAATGTTAATGTTAGCGATAACAATTCACTGCAGAATCGCTTGCAACAGAGTCAATCAGCAGCTGTTGCATTATTGCCACCGCCAACAGTCACGTCCAGCATTAATAATCCATCGGCAATTGCAGTTGCAACAACTGTGAATACCTCCCAACTTAGTGATGCAACCAAAATGCAAATGGTACAGAATATGAGTGCGCAGAGCCAAATGAATTTAGACTGGAGTCGCAAGTGAGTAGCAACAAATGCAACAGCATTAATTAATTAATTAACTAATCTCTCTCTCTTTCTCTTTTTCTTCAGATGCCTTGAGGAAACCAACTGGGATTTCAATCATGCCGCCTTTGTGTTCGAGAAACTATTCAAGGAAAATAAAATACCACCCGAGGCCTTTATCAAATAGAGTGTGGCCCAAACAACAATAACTGTAACAACAACCACAGCAACAGCAACAACAACAATATTAAGTTAAACAAACCAACAAAAATAGAAAAGTAATAGTTACAAACAAAATGCCAATTGTGGCAATTAGCAAAGGTTCAGTTTTCATTAATTGTAAAAAGGCTGTTCGGATCTTTTCCCTACTTTTTACACACACACCCAAACATATACACAAACACACACACACACTCACACACTACTGAACATAGATTTTAAGCGTTTCTACTAATAAGAATTTTATAAATTATGTTTTTCATAGCTTAAGCAACTTTTTACACACTCTTGCAAGAAATGATGATTGAGTTGTCGATTCAAATCTATTCTAGTTTATAATATTCATATCAAAATCCATTGTACACCCAAAATGAAAGTGTATTCAATAGTCGCATATTGGAATAGTCACAGTACATTGCCAGAGTGTGTAAATCAATGCACACACACACCCACACACAACACACACATACATATTTACTTCTAAACTGAACAGCCTGATTAACAAATGCATCCGGATAAAATTGCTTGTGAAAATATACATATTTACAAGTTGATTTACAAGCAATCACATTAATATTGTAAATTTTTATATGTATAGCTTGAAGAGCGCGAAACCATTAACACTTACATATTTTATTATTATTATTGTTTTTTTTTTTAATGCTACTTAATGAACGGCAACATGTGTCTTGTCACACTGCATTGATTGCACGAATTATGGTAAAAATTGATAAGAAAATATAAATATTAATTAATTATGCGTGTAGGAAAAAAAACAGACCACAAAACATAATTAGTTTATAAACGTACTATAGCCTAACATTTTCATAATAATAAATTACGTCAAAATACATGTTAAATGTAAAAACAAATTGAATCTATTTTTATTCGAAAGTTGCACTTTGAATATGGGCGGCACTATAACGTCAATTTGAGCTGCTTAAGCTTTTATACTGCTTGCAGGTTAGTGCGACTGCTTTTTATGAAAGCTTATCTTGTTTCACAACCAGCAGCAGCTTCGTCTAAAAGCTTGCTGTCACCAACTTAACGAAACTAACTTGCAGATCACACAGGCGGACTAAATACCATAGATGGCGCCACAGCTGGCTTTTGAATTTAAGATTCAAGTTCAAAATAAATTTGAATTATTGTTTAGTTATTTTTGCGTTCCCTCGAAGACAGCAATCTGATATTCTTTACAAAATATGCAGGCCAAATAATAAATGTAGGTAGCAAATGTGGCTTTGAAGGATTTTTAGTTTAACAATAGAATTGCAAACAATGAATAGCTTTTCTAGTTTTCTTTATAATTATATTATTTTGGGCACAGCTGCTTGAATCTGAAATCTGACTGGCAATAGGACAGACCGACGGCATTCAACACACTGGTCAACTGGTCAGCCGGCCAGTAACCGGTAACCGGTAACCAGTAACCGGTAACCAGTAACGAGTCCTTGACCTGTCCAGGGTGTGAAGCGGCCGCCTCACAGCATCCCAAGGGAGGCATCCTGATTCCCATACTCCCTATTACCTATTCCCTATTACCTATTCCCATATATCCAAGGAGGACAGCTGTCGGCAAATACTTGTAGTACGAAGATCTTCTAACAATGGACATTTCATTTGTTTGCTACTTTTTTTTTATTGTTTGAAAGGCTTTAAGCTTTTAAGATGACCATTGTTTGCTATTCATAATTAGCCCAACAATATCTGATTGTTGGCCACATCTGGCTTGGGATTCGGATTTGGCATCAGGTTCGGTCAGCTTTTCTTTTTCAGCTGCCAACAAATTGGGCGCCCAAAATTTCACACAAAAACACAAACACAAAAAAAAACGAGTCAATCTAATAGAATTTCCAGAATTTTACTTAAACAAATCAAATCTTGTACATACTCATGTGTATGTGTGTGTGTGTGTGTTTGATTAACCGCCAGCCAACCAAGGGTCGTTAAGCTGCACTCACTCACACACACACCGTCACTTACGTATATACACTCACCCACACCCACTTCCACTCCCACCATCCTCAGTCTAACTTGCTCTCTTGCACTCACACACATGCATGTGCATACACTGAGCGACAGACAGGGAGGCATGCAATGCACGTGCTTTTTTGCTTTTGTTGTTGCTGTGCTTGCAAAAATTGCACTTTAGCTGTTGTTGCTGTTGTTGTAAATGGCCTCGTTGCGTTTGCCGATTGGGCAGTGTCGTGTTGTTCTTGTTGTTGTTGTTGTTGTTGTTGCTGTTCGCTGGCCGTGGGTACAAAATGGCCGATGCTGCTATTGCCTACAACTTGGACAGTGCTTGCAAAAACGTAGTAGGAATAGTAGTAGACCGCCAATGTCAGAGCGCCAACAGCTTGTGAGAGCGCAAAAGTAGCATGTGTTTGTTTGTGTGTGTGTGTGTGTGCGTGCTCTCGCTCACTCTCGCATTGACACGCTCTTGCCGGTGTCATTCTCTTTTCGGACTCTCTTACACGCCCAATCGTACGCTGGGGCTGCCTCCCATATGCTTTTTGTTGTTGTTGTTGTTGTTGTTGTTCTTGTTAGACTTAATGAATTTCGTTTCGCGTTTTTTTTTTGTGATGTATGTATGTATGTACATATGTATTTTGTATTTTAACATTTAAATTTGTTGCGCATCTGCTGCCTCGCATGCACACACAAACACACACACATGCACAGCGACATCTGCTTTGTCGACGCTTTGAGAGAGAGAGAGCAAATCGCGTGCCAAACTGCTTGCTTTTGATAAACAGCTAGTCAAGAAAGTGTTTTCACAAAATGCAAATTCACATACATACATATTTGTTTTTTGAAATGCAAGATATCAAATTCAAAAAACTATTTTATAATGTTGTTCCCTCTTAACCAAAATAATTATATTTTCATTGTTTTTTTTACTTGTATTAAGAACCAAATATTAAATATTATATACATATATTTTTTAAGGAGAAAATTCTTGTTTTTTGGTTTGTATGTCAAAACACTTTGTTGACTAACTGTAGATGTTTGTGCTTATCTTTGATTTTTACGTTTGTGCAAATAAAATAATTGAAATTGCAAGCGCCAAAGATGTCGTCGCCATTATTTGGAACCGCACACAGATACACACACACACACAGATACACACACACACACAAGCTATAACGCAGCAACAAATGCTAATGGCAAAATGAACATTAAGCACACATACTTAAACAGCTTTGTTTGTATGTATGTTTATATGTATGTGTGTGCGTGTTAGAAGTATTTCAGAGCAATGAATTATTAATTATTGTCGCGGTTCATGATGTACCACTTTGAGGTTATAATGAGGTCACATTGATTTGTGGATTGTAAATAAATACATGAAAATGCAAAATTGATATGCATAGATAAAATATATTTTTTAAATATGTATCTTTTTATTGACATTTTTAAATTGATTTTGCTTATTAAATAATTACAAGCTGTTTCACAAACTGTAGATAAAGGTTAATTTTTTCTACATATTAAAAGAATTATAAATTTTGTTTAGTTTAAATAATGCAAAGTTCATAATGTCTATTTTCATACATTTAATTTAGTTTTCAACAAGTGAGTTAAAGTAAGTTAAGGATATGTAGGACATTATTTTAATATTTTTTAAAGAAATACATAAATGAACTGGTTACAAAAGTTGCAAAAGTTATAGAAAATTAAAAAAAAAAAACTAACTATGGTATGAACTATCAGTTGAAGTGGATAAAAGAATAGCTTCACGTTATTAAAAAAGAAATAATGTAAAAATTAAGAATATTAACTATATAACGATAATTTACTTGTTGTACTTTAATTATATTTTATAAGTATAAGCAAATATAATTTAAGAAAAAATATTGTTATGAATTGGCACTAAATATATTTCGTCAAAATAAGAAAATGAAAGTAAAAAGGCAAAGTTAAGTGCATTAAAAAAAAAAGTGCCAAAAAAATTTTAAGAAAGGTACCCATATTCGTATTCCACGATCAATTCTAAGATGTTTTTAGCAAGAAACTATAGTTCTTAAATCAATTCCTAGTCCTAGCTTTTTGAGTTGAAAAAGATTGTTTTTTTGTATATTTTTATCATGAATTATTACTATATCTTGAGTATTTTTAGTCTGATCATGACAAAATTGGTATCAAAACTCGTTTTAGGAGCAGGTCGTTCATATACAAAGACAAGATGTCCTTAAAACACAGTTTCCGTCCTTGCAATGACTAAAAACGCCAAAATTTTCAACTCAAAAAGCGCGGACTAAGAATTGATTTTAGAACTATAGTTAGAATTGACCGCAGATTACGAATATGGGTTCGAAAAAATCGAATAAAATATTCCAAATATGCTAGAACATTTGTTGTCAAGTGAGAAAGTTATCCTTGCACAGGACAGACACAAATGCAATGAAAGAGACGGCGAAGAAAGGAAGTAGGATAGGAAGAAAGGGAGGGAGAAAGATAGGTAGAATTGCCTGACAAAAGTCAATGATCGCACGGCTGTCGGCTCCGCAAATATGCGAACAGCCGAAATGGTAAATGGGAATGGGTATGGGATAAGAATAGGGATAGGGATAGGGATAGGGATGGGGAATGGGAACGTGAAATCGCAATCAAGCGCTAAGGATCAGCACAGTACGTTGACGCTGGAGACCGGGACCGTCCCATAATCCGGCTGTCGCAGGATCAGAACACGAAGCGAGGATTCGCTCGTTCAGTCGGAACATTTTCGGCAATTACCGAAAAATAAAGAAGCGAATTAATGTGAGAAAGCGACAGTGCGAGTGAGAAAGCAAACAGAGAAGACAGCGACAACAACGACAACAGCAACAAAAATGCAGCAAAAATTTAAAAAGACTTTTTGCACCTGTCCAGTCAAATGCAAAGGCAACGGGACAACAACCGGGCCGCAACTAAGAAGAAGAGGAAAAGTAAACGAAATTAAGGATAAGCAGTGCAAGGATCAAGCGAGGACAACCGCGCGTGCCACTAAAAATTCCAGCTTAATTTCGCGAAAGGTGCATACACCGAAAAAAAAAGAACCAAAAAAAAAGAACCGAAAAAAATAAATACAGATACCCCTGGGAACCCGGCGTGAATCCCCTTGAACGCCGCTGCAGCTAGTGGGTGAGTCCAGAGTCCAGAGACCAGAGACCAGAGAGTCCTGGCTCCTCTACCTCTCTCTCTCTCTCTCTCCCTCCTGTCTCTCTGCCTCTCGTCTAACGTTGCACGATGGCGCATTTGGCTAAAGTACGCGGCAAAAATCCATTTTCGCGTGACAACAAATTTGAATGTCCTTCGCAATTGTTTCCATAAATTATAAAGATGGGTTTTTATTATTAATTGAAATATAACGAAAAAAAATATTTATAAGGTCAACTTATGATGAGTATATCTTTAAATCGAGCTATGGTTGGATAATCAAGTTTTCTTTATGTTACTAATTTATTTTTTAAGCTAATTAATCTAAAATTTAACGAATGCAAAAATTAATTTTTTTTTATCTTATGGATAATTTTTCAACTTAGCGTTGAATTTCAAAATAGATTTAATACTAATTTAGTTATAAATAGTTCTTAACCAGTTTCGAAAACGATTCTGTAAGTTTCCAGAAGATATAAAAAAATACTGAATGAAAAAAAAGAACGATTTATAGTGTCAACTTTTGATTAGTGTATTTTTAAATCAACCTAAGGTTTGGTATACAATTTTTTTATGTTACTAACTAATTTTCCAAGCTAACTGCAATAAAATAAAATATTAATCTAAAATCTTGGAAAATTTGCACAGAATTTGATCCCAAAATATTCAAGATTATATTTAAACAGGATAGAAAAAGAGAAAAAGTCTGAATTTTCATAAAGTGATAAGAATACTAGTATATATAAAAAAATTCCAGACGTATATATGTATTATCTGATTAAAAAGTGATAGATTTTTGGCAACTATTTTTCTGATTTGTGCCATAGTGCGTTGTCTAAGCTTTGCGTGCCGTTCGCTTTTTGTTCGCATTTCGTTCACATTTGTAGCCCCCTTTTTTTTTTTTTGGCGCATCTCATTGTTATGCATTTTAAATATGAATTTTTTATTACCGCCAGACATGCAACACACATGCAACACACATGCAGCATTGCAGCATAAATGTCCTGTTTTCATTTTATTTTATTTAATTTTGTGTGTATTTTTTGTTTTGTTTTTTTGGTCAACTTCGTCGGTTTGATCCTCGTTTTCTTTTGTTGTCCAACTAAATGCTCGTTAATTCCTGGCGTTAATGAGCATGAGCGCTCGGGGCGCTCATCACATTGGGTGGCCAGCAGATGTCCTGCAGGATCGAGGACTCAGTACACTCTTTACCTCTCCTCTTCCACACTCGACACTCTGCATTCTCGTTCCTTGCAATTGTCATTACTCGGCGGCAATTAAAAGCTCTCCTCTGTGAGCGCTAATTAAGTGTCATTAACACTAAGGCCTTAAGCACACAGAATCCTTAATAAGCCTCATCAAAAACCAATAAATTCTCTAGACTGTTGCGATTTTTGTGTTGTTTTTATCTTTTGCCAAAGAGAATAAAAAGATCTTGCAATAAATACATACTATTGTATTTGTTGCAATTTCTTGAAAATTTAAAAGCTTTTTAATTTAAAGATGACATTAAACTGTAGTTTTTAATGATTACAAAAGGGAAAAATTGAGAATTGATATTTGTTTATAATGTACTAAGGGGCGCTGAATCTAGGTCTGTACTTTTTTTTGACTATCAGCTCGACTTTTCGCGATCTATTAATATTTCCCAACTACATACATTGAAATATCCGAAAAATGGTTTACCATGTTCAGTTAAATAAAATCTCCAATAATAGTCAACAATACTATCTTTAAGCCGTGTCTACATTAGCTTTTACTTTGCCCAGTAGTTTTAGAGATATCGTTGTTGTTTTGAAAAAAAAAAATCAATTTAGGGCAAAAAAAAATGTTGGGATTTTAAAAATTCTTAAAAAAAAAAATAAAAACAAATATCAAAGTCTAAGTCCAAAAACGTTTAGTTTAATAAGTTAAGAATAAATGATGCGTTATTTCAAAGTAATTGGCTCACAAATTTAAAAGTTATTAGCATTTCAATGAAGTTACTAAAAATTTTCTTTCATATGATTTTCTTAAACTGTATTTATTGGAGAGTTTCGAAATTTCTATGCTTTTTATTAATAAATGTCAATTTTTAAATTAATATAGGATCATTATACGGATAAATATTATTTTGATATTATTCAGCAATAGTTTCTTTGCACAAAAAAAGAGCTTGCAGTGAAAAAGTTATTATTTAATATTTGTTTTTATGGATCTATCTCAAAGTGACATTAACACTCAATATAAAATTGATATTTGTTGACTCTTTTATTTGTCCTGCTGTCCTTAAACAGTTGTGTCTTAGCCTTTATCTTTCTTTTTGGCCTGTCTGCGTTTCTCAGGGCTGCATAATGATCTGTTTGCCACAAATTGCTTTATCACTCGACGATGGGCATATTAATTATGGCGCTGCTTTTAATTGAGCTGCAGTAAATACATAAATGCATAAATACATGTACATTTTTATGTACATACACAGGAAGAAAATATCCGAAATTTCGTGATAAAATCAATTCCAAAAGATGACAAAAGTTCGGTAATCTGGAAATATCTTAAATCGAATAAAATAAAGTATTTCTTAGACATATTTAAGCATGGTTTTCTGGCTTACAGCAAATCTTATGATTTGCGGGCTTTTTTTAGTTTTTAATAAAATATTTTAAGTTTTTTTTACCTTTATTTAAGTTGAATAATTGCCACTTGAAAACTAGAATTTTAGTATGATTTTTTTTTTTGCTGTGTATATATATATGTTATGTATGCCGTTGTCAGGTTGACGCCCCAAAATGTTTGGGGCAGCATTAAATGCAGCTCTCTTTGCCGCACTGACACTGCCACAAAATGTTGCCCCCCACCTCCCTACCAAAAAAATGCTGGCTATAATTGTTGTGCGGCGTCATCTCCAATTTCGGGTTCGGTTGCAGTTGTTGTTGTTGCCACCGTTGCAGTTGCAACTGGCATGCAGATGCAGCGCGTGCCACACCTTGAAAATATAAATACAAATAAACCAAGTGGTAAAGGCTATAGTCGAGATCCCGACTATAAGATACCCGTTACTTATTTCAATACATATAAAAGTACTTTAAGGAAATTACTTGTATTACTATGAAAACATTAATTGACATTGTTCGATCTTGATGCGATTCAGTTAGATAATATATGGTAATAATATCTAACAGTAATTACCATAAAAAACGTATAATCTTAAAAACTGTGGATGTGGTGTTTTTTTTTTGCGATTTGCGTGGGCGAAGGGGGCGTGGCTTTAATTTGAAACAAACCTGATGTGCGTGGGGTATATAGAAATCGGTGTGCCAAATTTGGTTACTCTATCTCTTATAGTCTCCGAGATTCTTTTGTTCATACAGACGGACAGACAGACAGACGGACAGACAGACAGACAAACGGACAGACAGACAGACGGATAGATAGACAGACAGACAGACAGACAGACAGACGGACAGACAGACAGACAGACAGACGGATAGACGGACATGGCTATATCGACTCGGCTGTTGATGCTGATCAAGAATAAAAATATACTTTATGGGGTCGGAGATGCTTTCTTCTCCCTGTTACATACATTCCAACGAACACAATATACCATTTTACTTATTTTTAAGGTAATAGGTATACAAATATAAAGAGGGCAACACTTGAATACTGCCACACAAAACTTGCCCCGTTTCCTTAGCTGCAATCACAACACATTAAGCGCTGATTAAGACACACACAACACACACACACACACACACTTGCAACACACAAAAGCGCAGTCACAACAACAAGAGAAAGAAGCAGAAGAAGGAGTAGAAGAGACAGTGAAAGAAAAGCCAAAGACAGATCAGATTGCACATCGTCCTGCATAAATTGGCCTTTTGGCCTCTTGGCCGTGACTGTGGCACGAGCCTCAAAGGAGGCTGCAACGCCACAAGCTGCAACCAAAAAAAAATGAAAAAAAAAATAAATAAAAAAGCAAAAGGGGTTGCAATCGCCGACGCATGCCACAATCGCTGCGGCGACGCTGACTGCGCTGCCTGCAGCGACGCAACGTTATGCAGTTTTTGTATAAAAATGCAATTGCCTGCAATTTACTCTCTCATCTCCCCTCGTTTCCTCCTCTTCCTTGTTGTTGTCCCTGCTCATTCACTCACGTTGCCTCGCCTCGTTGTTGTTGTTGTTGCTGTTCTTGATGATATGATAATTATGAGAAACTGGCATAGGGATCAAGTTGCAACGTTAATTCCGGTGCATTCACCGCTTTCACTTGGCACTTTGCCATATTCCCTTCCCTTTCTTTTTCCCTTCCCTCTCTTTTATTACATCCTATTCTTTTCAGCTTCTTAATCTTTTCCCTGTCCAAAATTATATACTCCCAGTCCGTAATTCGAATCCCTTTCCTGCAAATTATAACTTTAATTCAAAGGCAAATAATTTATATATATATTAATTTTTTTAAGCTTGATTTTACAACTCTAATAAAAAAACCAAAAAAAAAAAACAACACATCATATTCGAATAGTCGCTATCTTAAGTCAGATACTTTGCAAAGTTTTTAATTTAGTTATTCAATAATTTTATAGGCTGACAACTTTTAAATAAAAATGCAAAACCAAATGAGAAAATCCAATAATAATGCTGTATAACATAAATATCTATGGATTAATCGAGTAGATACATCAAACATAAAATTCTTCAACATTTTCAAAAATTACAGTCTTCTTTGTCCTTCTTTTATATATCTTTCTGTTTGTCGCCAAATCTTTTCTTTCCTCATTTCTTCGCAAGGTTATTCCCTTTTTTTTGTCTCTCAAAATTTTGATGTCCCATTTGATTCTTTCTCTTTTGTCTATACTATAAGCTCTTTCTTGTATCTTTCTCTATTCTCTCCGCTCCTTTTCTATTCCTTCTTTCTCTCTATATCTTCTTGCTCCCTTTCTTCTCTCCTCCTACCTTTTCTCTTTCTGCTTTCTCTCTTCTGTCTCTATTCTCCTCTCACCTGCTTTCTCCTCCATTTCTCTTTCTTATTCTCTCTCTCTTTCTCTCTGCATTCTCCATCGTATCTTCCTCCCTCTCCTCTTAACTCTTAACTCTCTATCTTTTCTGCCTCCTGTCTCTACTCTTCGCTCACCTACTTTCTAACTTCATCTTCTGTCTGTTCTCTTATCACTCTTCTTTCCTCCTGCTCCTTTTTTCACTCTACACTTGCTCCATTTTAACTCCTCGAACTCCACTCTTTCCTTCCCCTCTGCCCGCTTTGTTTCTCCACTTACCTCTTACCTCTCACCTGCCCTCTTCTCTTCTATCCCTCACTTCTTCACTCCTTCCTTTCTGTCTCTCTCCCTCTCTCTCTATTCCCCACTGTTTACTCTTGCACGTTTCGTCGCCTCATAAAAGTGACCCGAAAACAAATAACTGTTGAAAATGAGCCGCGTTACCGTTAACCGTTAACAGCTATAGGGGTTGCCCTCTGTCCCTCTCTACCCCTCTCTTCCTTCCTCTCTGCCCCACGTCTGCCAGTCAGCTTTGTGGCTCGTGCGGCTTGTGGCACGTTGCGCAGGTGCAGCTGACGTCGCGGCATTGATGTTGACGTTGATAAGTAAACGAACGGCACAACCCCCTCTCCCATCCGCCCCACCCCTTCATCCCCTTCCACCTCTACCCCTGCACCTCCCCCGAGTGTCGCTCTGCTTTTTGGACTCATTGCACATTTGTTTAGTATAGTACTCGTTTGTTGCATGCCACACGCTTTCTTTACAACCAACTAGCTCCCTTGCGGCTGCATCTAACAGACTGGACTCTTTCTCCTCCTTCTCCCCATCCTCCTGCTGCTGCTGCTGCTGCTCCTTCTGATCCTGCCACATCACGTCTGCTGTTGCATGAGATTAACATCAATCCAATCAGCCGAAAGTCGAAATTGTCGAAAGCCGAAAGCATTAAAAAACAAATATTCATAACTTAAGCAGAACTTATTAAAAGCGCATTGAGGTCACAGAACCCTTTTCTGCATTTATTTAAGTACACAGCGATCGCCATTAATCGATAGCAATAACGATAACAGCAAAAGGTAAAGAACTTTCAACTACTTGAAGAAATGACTTTCAATGTGATTAACGAATGCGCTAAACTAACGAGATAAAAAAAAAGAAGAAAATAGTTAAGGAAAAAGTCATTAATATTTAGACGCATATTGAAAGGCATAAGGATTGAAATAGATACAGGTAGAGATAGAGATAAAGACAGAATTTGAGATAGTAATAAAATTATTGAAATAGATACAGTTAAACTCAAATATTGATGGAGATATTTCTATATATATCGCAACAAATATACAGTAAGAGATAGAGATAAAGACAGAATTTAGATAGAAATAAAATTTGTGAAATAGATACAGAAAAACTCAGATATTGTTAGATATATCTCTTATATATCACAAAAATATACACTAAGAGACAGAGATAAAGAAAGAATTTGAGATAGAAATAAAATTTGTGAAATAGATACAGAAAAACTCAGATATTGATGGAGATATTTCTTACCAAAAATGTAAATGTAAGAGATAAAAATAATAAAAGAAATTGAGAAAGAAATAAAATTAGTGTTAATTATAGATATGGTTAGAGATATTTCTATATATCTCACAAACTTTAAGTTAAATTAAATTCTATGAACGATTCTATTGTTATTCTACATTTTCTTTTGGATTCTCTGTAGAGAAAATGCTTTTGATGAAATGCTGAAAAGTTCTTGAAGTTCCTTCTAAAGAAATTTTCAATGTTTGTTTTATTTATTCACATAGACGAGTCTTCGCTCAACATCTCCAATTCAAGATCAATTTGTAGAGGATCTTCTAATAATCTGAAAACCGTTTGCGAAGAAATTTCACCCACTTCATTTTTCAGCTTCTCTCTTTCTGGAACTGACCTGACGCCATGTTGCAGCATCCGCGTGACGTCAGCGTCTGTCACATTAAAAAGAAGAAGAGTGTGGGGTAAGGAGGGGGAAGAGGAGGTGGAGGAAAGACCGAATTCGTCGAGTGCGTCTTTTCAGAATGGAACTCGATGAAAGCAAGTTGAAATTTGCCGACAAAAATGTTGGCAAACATTTTTTACGCACTTCGCGAAGCAGCGGCACGGGACAACGGTGCACGGGACAACGGGACATGAGTAACGGGACAAAGGACACGCACAGTCCTTGTTACATTACGAGGGTTGCAATCTAATGAAATAATAATAATAAAAAGCAAAGGCTCGCACAACAATACCAAATAACGCCGAGGGGTTGAGGAAAGCGGTTAAGGGTAGGGTGAGAGGGTAGCGGAAGGTAACGTTAACCGTTTTGTGCTGATCCTGTTCAAAGTGCGTCAGACACAGCGAGAGCGAGAGCGAGAGAGAGACAGCAACAGCGCGTAACGGGACACCCGACTTAGAAGCAACTTCGGCTCGAGCCTCAAACCGAAGATGAATTCGACTTGGGGGGTGGAATAGACCTGAGTTGAAGGGCTGGGGGTGGTACTCACTCACTAGTGATGTAAATCCAAATTGAAATAGGTTTTTAAGCATCGCAAATAAAAAACATCAAATTTTATTAATTTTTCATAAACATTTTTCAATGATAAATGTGGTATATGGGTTTAATTAATTCTTGGGTTCATTTATGGCTATTATATTATTCATTTGTAGTTTTCAAGACTCATTAAAATCTTTACTTTCATATTTGAAAAAAAAAGTTTACGAAATTAGCTAAAAAGCATTGCAAAGATGCAGATTTTTCATGATCTTTGATTTATTTCACTCGATAAATTGCCCCAAAAAAAAAATAAGTATTTTAAAATGACATACTCAAATATTTATATATCGATGTTTTATTGCGTCTTAACATCACTATTATTCACTGCATGAAGCGCACATCGGATTCCGATTCCTTTACCGATTCCTATACCGATTACTTTTTCAAATACGAATCCAACTACGCACTGGATTGTGGGATATATGCGCGTTCCCTTTTTTTGGGGGTGGATGTTGCTTTAGTTGCGTTAGCTGTTTTCATGGGTTCTACCACTGTCCCAGGACCAGAAACAGGACCAGGACCAGGACCGGGACAAGGACGAGGACGAGGTCGAGACAGAGTATCAGGGTAGTGCCGGCTGTAACATTCCAGGCATACGCATCTGCATCTAGTTTCTCCCCCCCCACCTACTTTGGTTTTATTTTTTTTTTTTTTGGTTTTTTTCTGGGGTTGAAAAACTACCGAAATTTCCAAAACGGGACGCGTTCAAAATGTGCGAATTTTGGGAAAGGGGGAATGTCTATAACGTGTATGTGCGTAAGTGTGTGTGTGTGTGTTGGGTTGGTAACAACACAGACGACACATCGAAACAACATCGTGACAACAAATTTTTCGGGGTGCGCATTGGATTTAGCAAAAGGCGTTGTAAATGGGAAAACAGAAATCAAAGGAAGCAGCAGAAAACCGTTGCAAGGTCAAAGACAACGTTTCCAACACTACCTTGAAACTGAGACACAGCGAGAGAAAGTTAGAGGGAGACGGAGACTGAGAGTGAGAGTGAGAGCTGCTCAACCGGAACTGTAAGGTATCTTCTCATATTGTAAGCAATTTTCTTGAAGAAAAACCCCAATTTGAAGTTGTTTTTGACAACAGCAAGATTGTAAAACTCTACGTGTATATGGTTATCTAATTAGATCTATACGATATGATGAAAAAAAATCTAACTAAATGCCTTTTTAGATTAAGAGCACAATTTTATTCCAAAAAAATTTTTAGAACTGTAAATAAGAATAGTTTCACAATATTTTTTGTTACTTGAAATAGTTGAGCTTGATATCTACAAACTTTTATATTTATATATTTACTATTTTGAGATACAAATATTTCTTTATGGCAATTACACTTTAATTTAAATGTTTTTCATTCAATTTCAATATTTTTCAAACTATTAAAATGAAAAAAGCTTAAAAGTAAATAAATCTCAATCATACTTCATGTTAACTCAATTTAAAACGCATTCAACTGACCATGGAGGACAGTAAATACCTCAAAGAAGGCAAAATTAAAAAAACACACACACAGGAAGTTGGCAATGGCGTTGCCAGACATGCTAAGCTAAAGCATCAATATGGCTGACGTTAACCGTTATCCCGGGCAACAGTAAATGTCAACAAGACGTACTACAAAGTCGGCCATTAAACCAAAGCTACTGCACCTGGCAGATTGAGAGATAATCAAGGTAAATCCTTGAGATATAACACGTTAAACATCTTGATGAAACTATGACAAATCGTTTAGGGAATACCCTTATTAATCGCATATTATTAAAATATATATGTTTCATGCTTATGAAAAGATTATAATGACAAAACATATTAATCTCTTCTGAAAATTAATCTTACTCTCAATCAAATTTACTTAAGTTTACAATCCAATAAGTTTTCCAATAAATTAAATTAAATATTTTATAAGCGTGTTTGTATATTCTACAGTGTATTCTTTGAATATTCTATACTTACTACATTTCAAAATAAATCAAATCAAGAAGAGATAAGTCCGATAAATAAAGACAGGTAAATGAAGATATACAGGTCTTACAATATTCAAAGTAATATATTGCATGCTGCACATTTCTAAAGATTATAAAATTAATTAAGTATTCCGACTTGAGTTAAAATTAATTTATTAAAAATTTATTTTAAATAATGATAAAATATATCGAAAAAAATTCAATCTAAGATAGGTTTTTTTGAAATGATTATAATTATGTTAATTATGATTTTCGGATAGCCTTTTATTATCTTTAAAGATAAAGATTATATTGGATATAATAAATCAGGTTACTAATTTTTTATACTAATGAAAGTTTCATATACATTTTAATCCATTTATTTTAATAAATATATACTTATTGTTTTTTGACTCTATCAAAAGTTTCTCAATTTTTATGTATTTTTATGATTCCTTAGATGATTACTATTAACGATTTAATAATTTGTATTTCAGCGAATGTATCTTTTTGAATAAATCCTTAAATGATCTTATCTCATTTGGTCCTATCGGAAGTGTCTTTTCCAAATGGACTGATAAACTTGTAGGACCTTCAGTTAGGTTATTGTTAAATCATTGAGGATACCAGTGTAAAGCAACTGAGAAAACTCAACAGTCAGCGACGGAGTCAGGCAAAGAGGAACACTCAAATACACTCACACACAGACACACACACACACACACACACACACACACACACACACACACACACACACACACACACATCTGTGCTTAGACAGGCAGCTAAATTTTCCGTATTTTCCACAGCTCGCTAGTGACACTCTGAGAGTCGCTGCCAGCAGCTAGCGTCGGCGTCGCTGTCGACGTCAACGTCGCTGTCGACTTTGCCACCCTTGTAGTCTACGTACCACAACGTACAAACATACATACATCTACATCTAAATATACATACATATATATATCTATGAGTTTTCCTCACATTTTCGTTTTCCTTCGTGTTGATTTTGGGTATTTTATTCTTTCTCTTCTCCGCTTGTTGTTGGTTTTCCTTTCGTTTCGTCACAAAACATGAAATGAAAATTCGCTTTTCATGCTCTCACTTCACCCTCAACTTCGTCGCGAGCTCAATGTCAACGTCGACGTCGCTGCCAGCGTCGCAGTCGGCAAATGGCAAACCATTCACATGGAAAATATTCGGTTATCCGTTTGGAACCGTATTTCTTCTTCAATGGAGGAGCACACAGGTCGATACAGTGCCGATTAAAAGTATGGCAACTCAATGACAAAATAGGTTACAATTAAATGGAAACTTAAATTTTGTAGTTATCTTAATTGTCCTTCTTTGTTTTTATCAAAATAATGCTTAAAATAAAATCATAGAGATTTCAGAACATATATAATAAAAGAAATTTTCCATTCCAGTGAAGAAGATAATAATAAACCATTTCAGTAAATTCATTCCAAAAGAAAATAAATAAATTAGCTTTTAAAGTTCTTAAGTTAATAATCATGATAGCTTAAATCCAAGGAAAAATTTAATTATTGATTTTACTTCAATTCTGAAAATGAACTTTAATCAATAAAAGATCCATAGCTTACAGTGTTTAAAGACGATGAAAGATTGTCAGGAAATTTATGCAAAACTGCAGAAACAATAGATATTTTGGAAGTCTATCCTTAGGACACTATTAGCTTAAAATTTGTCGATTTTAAATTGCTTAATAAAAAAATAAAAAATATATGTTTAAAATAGCAAAAAAAATATTGAAAAAGCATGCAAGATTTGAGGTGCATAGAAAGTAGGCTTGCCAAGACTGTGTGTAAACAGCTGGTAGTCACTATGCCTAAGCTGACAGCAACTAGAACCGTTAGACGAAGCAGAAGAAAATGATGAAGCGAAAGAAGAGGTGAAAGGAAAAAGGTTGCTCTTTGACTTGAACTTCGATTGCGACACTGTATGTATGAATGTGTGTAAGTGTGGCTCTTGGACGGATAAACTGCCGGATAGACGCCGCACACACACACACACACGCACGTGTCAGCCATTTTGGTTTGACGCCGCCGCAAAAACGAGAACAGGCACAACTTTCACTGAAAAAGGCAACGCCAGCGTCGGCGTCGTCGTCGGCGTCAGCGGCAGCGTCGGCGTTAACCGCAGCAGCAGCTGCGACGCCTTCGTGTGGATTTTCCACAGAAATTTTCATTGAAACGTTTTAGCGTCCGTTGGCAGTTTACTCGTCGCCGTGCTGCGCGTTCGTTCGTTCGTTCGTCTCTCAGCTCTCGAATCCGTAACCGTAACCGTATCCAAATTCAAATCCAAATCCAAACCAAAAGCAAAAGCAAAGCATAAAGCAAATAAGAAGCAAAAGCAAAAGAGGAAAACACCCGAAAACCGTTAAAAGTCCGTCGGTGCGTCGCATTGTTGTTGTTTTTTATTTTGTCTGGTGGGAAAACACAAGTGAAAACAGCAGTGAAAAGCAGTGAAAAGAAGCTGAAAAAAGCTGAAAAGCAAGCAATAAGGCAGCTAACGAAAGCGATAACGATAACGATAATCACAACGATAACGCGCCACAATTGATATTTATAATTGTAAGCAAAAAACAAAAAACAAAAAACAAAAGAAAAACACAAAATTTAGAAACATTTTCCAGTTTTCTTTTCTTTTCTTTTTTTTTTTTGTATTTGAGCAGCGACAGCGACGTCAGCGTCGCCGTCGGCGTCTTACGCACACGACACGCAGCTGCATGCTGTCTCGCTCGCACATGCAGCTCAGCCTGCCGCCAGCATCGCGCTCTTCTCACACACACGCACACACACACGCACTCTCTTTCATTCTCTCATGCTCTCTGCCCCTTTACACGCTGTTTCCGACTCCTCTTTGCGTCTGTTTTTTTTTTTTGGTTGTTTTTTTTTTTGTCACCTACGCCAAAAAAATAATCGATAAGTTCCCAAAAATGAAAATGAATTTCCAAACAGTTTTCCATTCACATTTTTGTTGTATTTTCTCTTTTCGCTCCGAAAATCAATCGAATTGAAGAGAGAGAGAGGGAGAGCGAGAGAGTAGTGTGCGCTCGCCTGCTCAGTGTGCGTTTTCCAACACTGAGTAGAAAAACGTAGAAAGCATTTGCCAAATTGTTGGCATACAAAAGTCGAATCAAGAGAGTTGTGTGGATGAGAAGAGGCGCCTAGGAAATAACAATCAACAAATCAAACACATTTCACACGTCAGTTTCAATTTTCAATTTTTCTACCCGCAACAACAACACAAAAATTATCCAAAAACTAAAAATCCAAAAAAGTATTTAAAACACTATCAAAATCCGAGCAATTCTAATCTTCAATCATCTAATCATTTGTCGTTGCCATAAATAACACTCAATTTTTTTTCTTTTTTTATATTTACGTTTCGGCACTTAAAATAATTGAAATTTAAATTCATTCATATGTATGTTCTAATATAATCTCTAGCCTATAGCCGAACCTTTTTTGATCAAGCTCAACATTAGACGGCGCTTGTATATATATATATATATAGTATATACCCACATCAAATCTATAGTGCATCCCTAACAAGAACAGAAAACAGAAACAATCCAAGAAATACTGATAACTCCCTTCGATTCAAAAACAATCAGCGGCGTATCGTACTATATTTATTTAAGAAACGGAAGAATATAGATAAACAAACAGCAACATTGAAAAATACTTATCCCAAAAACCGGTGCTCTTCATTTTCATCCCAGATTAATCATCGACACTTCTTTCTGGAAACTGGCAACATTTGGAAAACTATTCAAGACCTCAACTTGCACTTTGACTCACTAGATATTGAACGCGCTGTGAAATTATCAACCGAACAGAAAGCATACAAATAAATAGCCAACCCATCAATCAGTCAGTCAATCAATCAATCAATCAAACCATCAAGTCAAGCCAATCAGCTGTAAGTATATATATATAATCCAATTAGAAGACTGCTTTGTGTGTATGTCTGTTGACTCTGCAATCAATCAATCAAGCACATCAATCAATCTAATTTCTATAAATTTAGTTACCACTAAATTATATACAAAACTAGCAACAATCCAATTATAACTAGATTAGACACATATTTACCAGCAATATAGCTTATTACTCGCTATTTTCAATCATTAACAACTTGATTGATTAGAATCTACAGTGTAGACTCAATACAGTAGATTGAACAATTGCATAGTGGCTAACAATTCTACACTGAGACAAAAAAAAAAAAACATGTATGATGAAGATTAAAAAACTTTAATAGAATTGATTAAAGATCTGGAAAGATAGTTAAAAATTCTATTTAGTGATAGGACTTAGATTAAAGTGAAGAAAAGGGTGTGAAAGAAACGAATCTCAAAATAAGGCAACTTTAATATCAGAAGACACTTAAGATCAAAGCTTTTGCCGTCTGATAAGTGATAAGCGAAAGATGCCACATGCCTGCGGCATGCAACATTGTTGTGATCGTGTTGCAACATTGGGCATGCCTATTTTCGATACGTTTTGGGGCAAATGCATCGTCGCGACGCATCGTCTATTTTAAATGTCGACTGTCGACTGTCGACTTTGTCGGAAGGGGGCGTTGGAGGGTGCGGGGCGTGGCATGAATGAAGTTAATGGGTGCGAGTATATGGCGAGTATTGTGTCTAATCCACATTGCATTGCGTCTGTGGCATGGCTAAATTTAATGCATTCTCAAATTGTGGCACGACAGAAGAAATACCCCCGCCCCTCCCCCCCCCCCCCTCATCTCCATACCCCTACTCCCGTCTCTTCGCTTCTTGCAATGTGTTGCGCATGGAAACGCGCAAAATGTTTTCAAATCAATTCTAAAAGTTCAACAGCCGCAAAATCACACACTGCCGAAGAAAGAGAGACAAAGACACACAGAGAGCGAGAGACAGAGACAGAGAGAGTGTGAGGGTACACTGAAAAAAAGACCAACTTCCAAAATCAAAAAAACCTTCATCTTACATTTAGTTTTCGAAAAACATAAGACCAATTTACTAATAGTAGGAATATTAATCTAAGAAATCGCAGCTCTTTATGTAAGCATAAAAATCTTACATTTTTCGGAAAGTATAAATATCTGTTTAGAGTTGCCTTTTCAGTTTGAAAACAAGCGTGGGTTCGGATTTATAAAATGATCAAGTCAATATTTCCAAGCAAAAACACGGTAAAAAAACATTTCTAAAATAATCAAGCTCAAAAAAATTTTATAGATTACAAAAAAAAAACCACCAAATCATTCTTATTTTTTTCCTTTTTTTGTTAACTTAAATTTTAAGAACATATATTTGTATAATACAAACTGTAAAAAATGCATGGAGAACATATAATTCTTTAAGTTAAAAAAAACATATATTGGTTTTCAAAAAAGATAATTTGCAATGTTTTCCAAATCAATTTGTGTTTTTTAAACAATTGTTTGTACTCGAAGCATTATTTAGACCAAATTTAGTAGTTTTGAAGAAAAAACAATGATTTTAGAACACTGATTTTTTTTAGCAGTGTAGGGTGGAGAGTGAGAGAAAGAGAGAAAAAGAGTGTGTGAGCGCATGGAAGAGGCATAAAATTAGATTACGATTTGTTCGTTCACGCATTCCACAGACGCGGAAATGGCGCGACTTGGACTTCGTCTGAGGTGGGTGCAGACATCCCCCACCCCATCCCACCCCATTCCACTCCACTCATCACCCCACTCCCTCTCCCTCTGCTTCTACTTTCGCTTTCATTCGCTTTTCGGACTGCACTAACAAGATCAGTGGCAAAAAGCTTAGCGGCCAAAAGCTGCAGCTGGCAGCGTAACTGTACCGCGACTAAAAAAAAAAAACAAGAAGAAAACCATAAAATCAAATTTTAAAAAAATATAAAATACTTTATGCGCTTGTCCTTGAGTTTAACGCGTTCTTCATTCGCGTCCTTTGAGTGCTCTCGTAATAAGCTTAGACTATCTCTCTCCCGCTCTAACTGTCGCCATCTCGCTTGTTTAATTATATAATATGGTACATACTAGTTCTAACAGCTTTCCCCCCACCCCCCCCCCCCCTCCTTCTCCATCTCCTTCTAGCTTCCTTCTCGCACTTCTCGCGCTCTTTGCCCCGTTTGAGCTTATTGAATTACTTGTCTGCTCGCTGTGTGTATATGTATATATGTGTGTACCTATGTGTGTCTATGTGTGTGTCCAAGTGTGTGTGTGTGTGTTCGTCTTGCCGTTCGCTTTCTTCATGCCATTTCGTTTTCAATTGTTTAATGTCCTGTTTTATGCTGTTTTACTTTTTTGTTTTTTTTTTTTGGCGGTTTGCCAACTGGTCCTGTTTCTGTTTGCTGGCTTCGTCCTTTTCCTCTTGCTCCTCCTTCTGCTCTTTCTCGTCCTGCTGCCGACTGACGACTCTGCTTCTTGCGTTTCTACTTCTGCTTCTTCTTGCTATTTAACTATTGTTTTTTTGTCCTCTTGTTCACACGACACACGCACAATAGACACACGAATTTTGCATTTTGCATTCTTCTTCATAGTATTCTTCTTCCTCTTTGATTGTTGTTGCTGCCGCTATTTTTCATAATTTTGATTTGATTCGCTCTCTCTGTCTGTCTCTCTCTCTCTCCCTCTGAGCTGATCTATTGCTTTAAGCTTTGCTTTGTCGCTTTTGTAATCGCTGCCTTTTGCTTGTGCAGGCCGCCATTTTGTAAGCTTCTCTCTCAGCGACACCCACACGCATTGCATTTTGCACTCACACACACACACACACACATAAATCTAAGCGAATTCATTCGTCGTCTGACTTTTGCTCTCTTGCACTCGCTCTCTTAAGCTTCTACAACTGAGCTGATCTATTACTGCAAGCTTTGTTTTGCACTCGCTGCCGCTGTCGACGTCGACGTCGCAGCTTCTGGCTTTTGCCTATTGAACATATGTTTATTTATTTATTTGTTTATTTATTTACTAGAAACATTCGACAAAAAATCAATAGAGTTAAAATCTAAATTAAAAGATATAATTGAAAATGTATGATAAAAATAAAAATATTATTTTAATTATAAAAATAGAATAACTAAAATAATTTTAGCTATCAAAATTATATGCATTAAATAAGAATGAGTTAAATTAATAAAAAAGGGGTATTCGCAAAATGTTACAATTGATTTAATATTCACTGCAGATATCAGATATCTGCTACTACTATCTCTGCCGCTCTTTTTTTGCTACATAAATACATATTTCGTATGTATAGTAGGGTGCATCGATTTTTTCGAAAAAAAAATTGGTAGCCCATTTTCGTAATCTACGATGTTTTTACCAAGAAATTATAGTTCTTAAATCAATTCCTTCTTGGAAGGACGAAACTTATGTTTTAAGGAAAATTAGAATCTGAATCTGAATCCTAACACGAGTTTTGATTCCAATCTCGTTGTGATCGGACTAAAAGTACTAAAGATATGCTAATAATTCATGCTTAAAATATTAAAAATAATCGCGTTTTTCTACTCAAAAATAAGGAATTGATTTTAGGAGTATGGTTACTAGCTGAAAACATCTTAGCATTGACTGCAGATTACGATCTTGGGTTATCATGTGTAAATTTTTTTTAACCATAAAATGGATGCACCCTAATTTATATATGTGTTGCTAAGCTGATCAATTGTTTTAAGCTTTGCTTTTCTTGGCTATCGATGTCGCTGTCGGCATCGCTGTCGCTTTCATCTGTCTGTCAAAGCTTGTGCATGCCGCCATTTTGCTAGTCTCTCTCAGCGACACACGCACACACACACACACACACACACACACACACTCGTATACGTTGGCAGTGCATTTTGCAATGCATTGCACAGCAACGCACACATACGCATAAATATGTGAGCAGCGATTCGCAGGCTGACATTTTTTGCCAGGCCTCTTCATCTCTCGCTCTCTCTCTCTCTCTCTCTGTCTCTCACTCACGCGCTCGCTCGCTCTCTCTCACTCTAGCGCACGCATTGGATGTTGGTGTGACGTCGCATTGCTTTTTATTGCATACTTTGCAGGGTTGCTGTCGTTGCAGTTGCTGCGCGCGCCATTTTTCGTGTTGCACTTGTGCCAATACACACACACACACACACACACAGATACATACGGCGACTTGTTAGTAACCCTTTCGGTGTGGCAAGCAGCAGCGAGTGCAACTGCAACACGCAACAGGAATCAAATGTCGCTCTCAACGCCTCGTCTCTCATTCGTTGCACGCGCATGCAAATTCTTCAACTCTTCAACGCCCACAAGCATCCTTTGCCCCTTTACCCCTTGACCCTTGATCTCAACACATATCCCCCATACCCACTGTGGGCAAAAAAGTCTCAGATTTTGACATAAAATCAATTTGAGTAACTTGAACAATTTTTAATTTTTTAAATCTCCAGATAGTTTGTTTTTTAATTTTTATTTTAGGGACTACCCTTAATACATGAAGCCTAAAATAGCGAACTATAAAATTATTATAAATTTTATTTTGCTTTAACACACAAATATCCAAAATCTTAAGTATCCAGTTTTTCAGTTAGAGTTCTTAAAAGGTCAAATAAAAAAAAATAAAGAACATGAAATATTAGAAATTCTACTTTAGCCTAACTAAACTTCAAGTGTAGCTTTATATTAAGATTTTATATAAATATTTATATTCAAATAAACATAAATAAAAATATTTATATTCAATAATCGGATTGGGAGGTTATAAAGGCATGGTCCAATTTACAAAAAAAAAAAAAAACCAAAAACAAATAGAAATTCTACATTAGTTTAACATGCCAAAATAACAATTCTCTAGCTTTACATTTGTAACACATCCCTTACGTAATAAGTCCCGGGCCTTTTTAAAAAATAACAGCAAATTTTATACAAAATTCAATTTTATTCATCAATGTTGTATTTTTCTAAAATTATACCCGGAATTCATCGATTTTCTATTAATGCGATGCCATTTTGCAAAAATTGAATATTTCAAAAAAGAACTTTTTTTAAGTGACAGTTACTCGCAAACTAATAATCCAATTAAGCTGAAAATTTTGTCACAGATCTTATAAAGAAGGGAACTTTCGAAAAATAAATAGGGATTTTTTATTTGTGGCACCAATTATATGTCAGGCCCGGGACTTATTGAGTGATTTGTTAGTTTATGCCAAAATATCGGACTTTTTACCCATAGTGCAACCCTCAACCTCCCCCCTCTCTTTTCCCTCGCTTAGCTGCAGCATTGCACGCACTGTGTGTGTGTGTGTGTGTGTGTGTGTGTGTGTGTGTGTGTGTGTTGTTGTGTTTTTGGGCTGCAACAACAATCAACAATTGTGAACATATTGCAACCCCTAACCTTTAACCCCTGCAAGGATGCGTGGCCTTTTGATATGTTTATATATATGTGTGTGTTTGTATGTATGTATGTATGTAAAACAGGATGCACTTTTTGTTGTGCTTTCAATTATTGCCAATAAAAAGGCCTGCAGAGCTTTCAACTTTAAATGGCCTGTCGCACAAAAAAAGCTACACTTGCTCTCGCTCACTCTCACTTGCACTCTCGCACTCTCTCTCTCTTTCTCACTCTGACCACCCCTCGCCTCGCCTCGTCTTCTCTCTTCAGTGTTGTTGCCCATTAAACGTCAATTAATGTCACCTTCAACAACTGCAATTGCAATTGAGGCAACAACAACAACATCAACAACAGCAACAGCGACAACAACAATGATTAAGGCAACCCTTGAACCTTGCAACTTGCCCCTCATGCCTCATGCCTCTTGCCTCTTGCCTCGTTTCTTCTGCTCCTGCTTCTCGCTGATTTTGTTTTGATTGCGACGCGTGCTTTGCTGTCACTTTGCTTTTGTCCCCTTTTTGCCATGCACCTGGTCTCTCCACATGCCAGAGTGAGAGCGAGAGATAGTGGGAGAGTGAGATGGAGGGAGGCAGAGTGGCAGAGAGCGCATGTTGCAAGACAGCTGCATGTGCAACAAGTGTCCTGCATTTCGCACGCGTGTTGTCCTTGAAGCGCGTTTCCAATTATTGTTTTGTTTTGTTTTGATTCAACAACTATAAGTCTCTCCCTCTCTATCTATCTTCCACCCTCTCTCCCTCTCTCGCACCCTGTGTGCTTTTCTAGTGCCAGCAATTAGAGCAATATTGATACAAGTATGTCTAGCTTGTTGTATTGACGCCATTTCCAACATATGGCCAAGTGACAAAATAAACACACATTATTTTTATTATTATTTATTTGCAGAAAATAAATTATTTCTAAAATTATTTTTAAAGCTTTTAAACTTAGATCATCTAGCTAAATAAACACAAATTCATATAGTTAGTCAAACAACTGTTTTAATTAAATATAAAATTAAACCTTAAGAAAAAAATACATTTTCCCAAACTTATATTATACATACATTTACATTTTTTATATATGAAATACACTAGGCCATATATTAAATATAAATTTTTGGAAAAACCGCAGCCCCAACTATATGTTTTTTCATCTATAAGACGAAGTACCGTAGTGGTGCTATTATTTTTTTCGCAACTGTATATCGAATTTATTTTATTATATGTAATTTTTTAAAACCAAATTACAGCAAAACAAAATAAACACAAATGTAATTGTTTTGACAAAATAAAATATTTCACTTAATTTGTATTTCTTAATTATAGTTATGAACATTTTATAAATATTTAGTTGCTTAGAACAAGTTACAAATAAATAATAATAAAAAGTACATAATAATACTGTACATTTATTAATTTCTGTATTTGATCATTAAATCGATTGGAAAACTGACTTTATATAAAATTTGTACAGTTTCCATGTGGTTTCTTGTAAAATTGGAATTCTCAACTTTAAAGCGGAAGAAGAACGTGTTTCTAAAATTAATTAAACATTTACATCATTAAACAAGGGGGCTCCGCCCCCTGCTCGCTTCGCTCGCGGTGAGGTGCGGCTACAGTCGAGCACGCTCGACAGTAGAATACCCTGAGCCCAGGTACTCTTTTATAAAAGTTGATTTTCGACCAATTGTTCCTGTGGCAGCTATATGATATATGGAACCGATTTGAACCAAATCTGGTCAGAGTGTACAAAACCAACCTAAATGCATATTCTATCAGTTTGGTTAAGATATCTCAAAAAACCAAAACATTTTTCATACTAACACTTACTTTTCGATTGAACGTCTCTATTGCAGCTATATGATATAGTGGTCCGATCTGAACCAAATTTGGCCAGAATATATGAGACGAACTTAAATGTTCATTCTATCAGTTTGGTTAGGCTATCTCTAAACTTGATTTTCGACTGAGCGTCTCTATGGCAGCTATATGATATAGTGGTCCTATTTGGACCAAATTCGGTGAGGATGTATAATACCAGCCCAGATGCATATTCTATCAGTTTGGTTACGATATCTCAAAAAACAAAAAACTATTTCATACATATGCTTGATTTTCGGCAGAGCGTCTCTATGACAGCTATATCATATAGTGGGCCGACTTTAACCAAATTTGGTCAGGATGTATAATACCACCCCAAATGTATATCGTGTGAGATTGGTTGAGATATTTCAATAATTGAAGAAGCTTTTCATACTAAAACTTAATTTTCGATGTATCGTTCCTATGGCAGCTATATTATATAGTTGTCCGATCCAAAAATAAAAACAAACTTGATCTGCGTACGTTATCCAGGAACCTACATTCCAAGTTTGAAGTCTCTAGCTCTTATGGTTTCTGAGATCGACGCGTTCAAACAGACGGACAGACGGACAGACAGACGGACATGTCTCAATCGACTCGGCTGTTGTTCCTGATCAAGAATATATATACTTTTGGGGGTCTGCCACGCCCCCTTCTGCCTGTTACATACATTCTGCCAAATGCATTATACCCTTTTTTGCCCATTTTTAATGGGCTCAGGGTATAAAAATAGTTCTTTATTAATGTTAAATGGCACTTACTTGTTGTAACTTTCAAGCAATAAGGGATTCGATTAAATTCGTTTTAAATAAAAGTTTATCAACATATTTTATGAAGCCTGTGCCTATCTTTTTTTAAATACGTATGTATGTAAATAAATACCACTTATAAAAAGGAATAATTTACAGCAATATAATTACAGTCGTCTGACTTTAATAGATAGAATTTTATTGTAATTATTTTTAACATTTTTTTTTTTTAAGATAAACATTAAACATAATTATATAGATTTGTTCTTCGGAGTTTCTACTAGTTATGTAGATCTTTAATTTTCAATAAAATTTTGTATTTGTGTTTATTTTGTATTTCGCTACAAAAATACTTTTTACTACTTTTTTATTTATTTAAATGTGTAAAGCTAAAAAACATATAAATTGAAGTGTGAGAAAAAAGAGACTATTAAATAAATATTTGATTTGGTTGTTATATCGATTTTTTGTCCATATTTAGTTCAATTGATTTAATTTTAATTGTCGAGCTTAAAAATAATACAAAATGAAAGTCTAAGAAAAGCTTCAACTTATTGAACTTGTTGCAAATTCCAAGTTGACACACGTTTCCACTTTGCCAGCTTTTAAGCCATCTTGAAATAAACATACATAAGTACTATCAATGGCTTATCAATTATCTGGCTATCAACAGTTTCAAGGATGCTTTAAGAGCTGTCAGCTGAAAAGCTTTAAGTTGTTGCTCTCTCTTTTTAACTTTTGTTGGATAACTACATACTAATTGGAATATTATTTATTTGAGGGGTATCTAAGCTCAACAGTTTATCAGCAATGGTTTGCATTTACAGGGTATGCTTTAGTTAAACAACTGTTTGATATTTGTGCCAAGTTCGCATGTGTATGTATGTATGTATATAAGTAGATACATGAGTACATATTTACATACATATTTAGGTATCTTCAGTTATACATATATGTATAGGTGTGTGTGTGTGTGTGTGTGTGTGTGTTTTTCGGTGCTGCAAACAGCTCGCAGTTCACTTCCTTTGCTGCTTCCTTCTTCCTTTTTAGCGCTTAAGCGCCGCCGTCGACGTCGACGTCGCATTCAATTTTTTGGCAACGCCGACGTCAGCAGCGACGCAGCGCAACATTATCCTGGCATCTGCTCTCAAACTCACACTCACACACACACACACACACTTACACACACACATGCACACTCGTTATTTCCAAGTCTGCTGTGACCGTAGCCAAAGCTCCCGGTTCCTGCGCGTGCCCCTCTCTCACTCACTCACTCTCTCTCTCTTTCCCCATCTCTCTTGGCTCACTCTGCGTTTGAGTCCAACTTTTGAGTGGCTTACACATTTTAAGTAGTTAAGTAGTAGAAGCTTTGATCTTTGTTTGGCATTTTATTGCAAACTACTTAATCACCTAATTCACTCAATTTTGCTTTGTTTTCGCTTTCATCAATTGACTCGTACAACCGTTTGAGTGAATTCCAAATCTCAAGAAAGTCACTCCGTTTTTTTATTTTCGGCTGACGACGGCGCTCATTTCTTATTCCACTCACACTCATTAAAAATTTCGGCAAAAGACACACTCACCTATACCTATACAAACGTGCACACACACACACACATACACAGTGAGGGGCATACATAAAAACATCGCACATTGCTTTTGTTTTGTGTGCTTGTCTTTCGCTTCGCTGCGGTCGCGTTCAATGCTGTCGCTGTCGCTGCTGCTGTCGCCGTCGCCGTCGTCATCGCTGCTTTTGTTTGTATGTATGTATGTATGTGTACAAGCATAGGAATTTCGGCTAAGGCAAAAGAGCAGAGCGTTGGCGGCCAAAAAAAATACTTGAGTGGAACTGTTAAGTGATAAATGTTACGCACTCCGGCTTCGCTCTCTCTCGCTCCCTCGTTCACTCGCTCGCCTTGCGTCTATCTCATTCTCTGTCTGCTGCTGCTGCTGACGCTGCTGCTGCCGCTGCCCTCTGCTGCCGTCGTCAGAATACCGCATGCACGTCGTCGTTCATTTTTGTATTTGGAAACACAATTCCGTTCCGTCATTTGTATTTGGAACGCCGCAGCAGAAAGAAGGTCGACAAAAAGCAATTTTTTATTGGCAGAATATTTTCGGCAAAAGCACAAAAATAAAACAACACAACACACACACGTACAAAAAAAAATAAAATTAAAGCGCAAAGAATCAAATAAAGTTTAAATATGCATTAACGTGTCGTCCGCCTCGTCTCCGTATCCGTATCCGTTGTTCATTGTTTTTTTTTTTGTTTTTTTCTCTCTCTGTTGTGTTTGTTCGTAAATAGTTTTTATTTGCTGTTCTTGTTGAAAGAAAAGCAAAGCAAAGCAAAGAAAAAAAATAAAAACAACCGCAAAGTGATCTTGATCTGCTGTTGCTTCTTCCCATGTTCGTTCGTTTCCAAACGTAAGCAAAGAAATTATAAAAGAAAAAAACCAACGACGCAAAGCAAAGAAATTCAAAGACAAAACGAAAGAGCGCGCACAAAAATTGAAAATCAAAAATCCAAAATCAAATAAAATCTCCTACAAAAAGAAAGAAAAAACTGAACATAAAATAGACAAGCGAAAATCATTCACATAAATATACAAACATATGTGTTTGTGTATGTATGTAATCACACACACACACACTTGCACTTATTGCGATGTTTTTACAATTGCTAAATATATTGTACATATATATAAATAACTAACAAATAAGTATGTATGTATGTGTATTAAAACAAAAACGGAAATAAGCAAACTGTTAATTGTTGTTGTTGCTCGTCAAATCAAATCAAATAATTAGCAACAACAACATGGGCAAAAATAAAACAACAACAAGCAGAACGTATTGACAGTGACAGTGTGGATGAGGGGAGGGGGGTCTATTAGTTGCCGTGGATTGTGAATTGTGGATTGTGAATTGTGGGCTGCGCGCTGAGGCCTAGGCAAAGCATAGGGGGCGGGGGAGGGGCAGCAGTAGATTTTGCTATTTGGATGTCGCTGCTGCTGCTGCCGTCGATGTCGACGTCGACGTTGCTGCTGAAACTGTTTCTTCTTTTTTCGTGGCATATTTTGTTAAAATGCGTGTGTGTGTTTGTGTGCGTGTGTATTTGTGCGTGCGCGTGTTTTTGTCTCTTTTTATCGTCTTACAAATCTTAGTTGTTGTTTTTTTGTGTTTTTTAGTTGTGCATAAACAAAGTTGCAAACTCATATTTATTTTTACATAATTTCTTAAACACTCATTGCAAAGTCAAACAAATGCAAATACAAAGCAAAAAGTAAACGCAAAAAAAAATAACAAAAACAAAAGCAGCAAAATATTTAAAAGTCGCTCTGACATCATCAACAAAAATCATAAGCAGCGACAACAAGAACAACAACAACAACAACAGCAGCAGCAGCAGCAACATTTGATTAACAACAAACAAATGTATACATATTTATGTATATGTATGTACATGTGTATGTACACAGAACAACAACAAGTGTTGAGCATTATGTTGTTGTTTTTTTTATCCATTTTTGGGCTGTTTTGCAAAATCAATTGTGTTTTTGCTTTGCGCCTACTTTATTCACCACACAAACAAAAAAATGCCAACAACAAAAACAATTGCCGAAAAAGCAACACCAACGCACACACACACACACAAACATACAGGCCAAGATCAAAGTCAACACGACGACAGAGGCAGCGGCAGCGGCAGCGCAGCAACTAACATCGCGCGCAAAGCTCGCTCGCTCGCTCACTCACTCAATCTCTCCTGCTCCACTCAGTTTCAGTGTTGGACTCTACGCATTTAATCTCTTCTAATGCCCCCGCTCACTCACGCGCCCACTCAACGGCAGAGCTTTTTTCTGTTTTATTTTATTTTTTTTTGTTTCGTCTGTGTTTGGTTAGCAACATGTCGCCGGCCGGCTTGGCAGCGACAGAGACAGAGAGATGTTAGTGCGATCGCTGCTTGCGGCAGCAACAGCAACAGCTGTTACGTCGTCATCGTTAGGTCTGAAAGCAGAGACTGCAAATGGCGCTAACAGTAGGGGGTGGGCCAATGGGATGCTCCCACTGTTAAGAGCGCTGTTAAACGTTTGTTTAAACATGTACAATAGGGTGCATTTATTTGTATGGGCAAAACAAAAAAAAAATAACAAATGGTACCCCATATTCGTAATCTACGGTCAATTCTAAGTTGTGTTCACCAAGAAGAAACCTCTCTAATGTACTCTCTAATTTTAATGTTATTATGTTAAGCCTTAATTACATTTCACTGTACTGTAATGGTTATGTTAATCTTGATATTTTATTCCTCTCTTGCAGGTTTTCAACCATTTTGGGCCAAATTGACACATTTACCATTTCGAATTGCACAACATTCTAACGGGCCTTAAACCGAGCAAGATAAATTTTTTTTTCGAAATTCACCGGCGAAGATATCGAAAAAGGTTTTCAAAAATTGAAAATAAAGCCAGCGCGCGCGGGCATAAAAAAAGCTATTGGAAAAGCAAAAAGTTTAAGCAAAAGAGAAATGCAACAGTAGCAACAACAACTGAAATTACAGCTGCAACAATAATAAATTATTACAAATTAATAATTAAATTAAATTGAAGGCACAAAATTAGTTTTCGGTATACAAAACAAATACGACGTCAAAACGTAAAGGAAAACGCAAAGGAAAGGAAAGGAAAGGAAAGGAAAGCCAAGGACATGAGTCAAAGCGAAAACTGAGAGAAAGCACAAAACGTCCTTCCTTTATTTTTTTTTAAACATTCCACACCCCACAAAAACAACCGTAATAACAATAGAAAAATCTGTAAAGAAGAAACACCAAAAAATAACTAACCGGAAAATCCTTTCAAAATACGCCCAAAATTCCAAAGTGTTTAAAGCGTCGCAAAGTGTTAAAAATTAATTAATTTTTTTTGTTAAAGTTCTTAACAATAATAACAACAACAACAAATAATAATAATAATAATAATAGACCAGAAAAAACGCAAGAAATTGTTATTAAATATATACAGATATTTTTTTTGCACGTACGTCGAGCCGAACTCCTTTCCCAAAAAGAAAACGCCAACAAAAAGTGCCCCCCAACCCCTTTAAAACAACAATAACAACAACAACAACAGCAACAAGAAAACAAGCAAATAAACAACAAGACAAGAAATACAAAAAATAAAGACAAAAGTGAACAAATTGAAATTGCAAGCAAAGTTTTATTTAACGCTCACGCCGCAGCAAAGTAGTTGAAGAAGAAGACGTTGAAGAAAGTACAGAAGAGAGAGATAGAGAGAGAGAATAATCAGCAAACAACAACAACAACAAGCAGCAGCAGAAAGGTACAGTTTTAAAGATGGCTTCCGAACTGGATCAATTCGCCGATTTGGAATTATCAAAAGAGGATCGTGAGCAAATCTTCGATCCGCCATTAGACCGGCAGCAATTGGAAGGTGCTGGCACCTCAAGGTATTTATCACTGTCCTATCTATCTCTCATTCTCCCCCCCCGCCAACCCTCAACCCCCTCAAATTTCCTACTCCCTTTTTGCCTCATCTAAATATACATACATATATCGATATCATCTATTGACAAAATTAAACACAAAATGAGAAAAAAGAAAAATGAAACAACTACATTAAGATAAAGAAACCCCCCCTTAATCACAAGAAGAAAAAACAAATTCCCCTCTAAATTCTTCCCCCACTTTGTATTATCTCGATTCATCATTAGATCCATGCATAAATGTGTCGTCTCTCTTCTATATAATTATATGCATATGTAGTTACCTTTGTAGTGCCTCTTATTAGTACTAGATATGCCCCTAAACTCCCTAACGTAGTTGTTGTAAATGCTTTGGAATTTGTACAGTTCTTCTAACTCTATTCTATGCAACTTTAATAACTGGGAGCTTTTTTGTACCCAAATGATGTGATTTAGTGGAATGATCTCATTTCTATGATTTCATATAAAATCAAGCTTAAACTTTCGTCAATAATTGAAACAATTATATTTTCTAAAATTGTTTCATAAAGATTTTGATGACATTATTTTTCCGAAATATATTCTCTTTTTAAAAGAAAAAACTGTAACCAAAAGCTTTCTAACTAAAATTTAAGCTTAAAGTTCAAGTAGTCTTAGGAATGATCATTTGTCTAAGACTTAAATCGAATGGTCTTGAACTTTTTCATATCCTTCACATAAGCTAAATATATAACTAGAGGCTTCCTTTTTGGAGAGTTCTATATATCTGCTTGGTGAAGTTGACATCACTTGAGATTGTGTGACAATCGTGTTTTTGGACGCCCACCATTGGCCAATTAGTTGAATTGCCTGAACCATAACCTCAAGTAGTCTTTTCAAAATGGCGCAACAACAACAATGACAACAATTTTAGATGCGCCTTACTCACGCGCTGGTAACGCTAGTTTCATCTAACCCGTAAACCGTAACCCTAAACCCTAAACCCTCCAACTCCCCTTTGACTGATAAACCAGAAAGCGAGCCTAGAGAGTGAGGCAGTTAGGGGAGGTAGTGTCGGTTAGGGGCAGAGTAGGGTGCCAGGGATGCATAGGCCAGAGTAAAAGCTCGTATCTGCAATCCACAATTGCACAAATTATCACGCCAAATAACAAGAAGTTTGCCTTTCTATGTGGCACACCCGCTGCCTGAGACTCGTAACTGAGGCCCCCTACCTCCCTCCCTCCCTTCCTCCTCCTACCGACACAGACCCTTTTTTTTTTTTTGTTTTTTTGTTGCAAACCTACAACGCTGCTAAATAGCAGCTAATTTCCTGTGATAAATTGGGCATATCACAGAAGCAGGAGGACAAAAAAAAAAAACAACTGTGTTGGCAAAAAAAAAAAGCTCTCAGAGACCCAACTCACAGCCGACATTCGACCCTCATCAAATCTTCTTCGAGTTAAGCTCAAGTGGTGTAAGTAAACACTGAGCCGGAGTAGATCAGAGCAGAGAGTGCGTGCAGTTGGAATAGGGGAATAGTTATTATCATTGTCACATGCATCATCCTAGGATCTTCCAACTACCATCTACCATCAACAAACTGCAACCAGCTTCCTTTTCTACCTGTGCCCAGTACTCAAGTTCACAAGGCACCCTTTCAAGGAAGGGATTTGCCGAAAATAATAAACATTTATATACAGCCTCCTTCAGGCTCTTCAATCTGCATCACAAGAGATCTACTCAGATAGATCATATCGCCTCGGGTTTGCCTATCAAGCAGACAAAACTGGCCAAAATTGTTGAGGGGAGTCTCAAATAGTCGAATTTTCGTTTAGAAATTTGACAAATTCCAGATTCTATCTACAAAAATATCAGCTCAAAAATCGTCTTAACTGTTTTGACTACATTTAAGCTTTTTATTTGTATTTAAAGCAAGTTTTTTAAGCTCTTAACAGATACCATTTAATATTTAGACAGGCTTTTGCTTTCAATTAATGGCATTTCATTTTAATATTGAGGCATATTTTATTCTAAAATTGATCTTTCAGCTTGATTTTAAAGCAGACTTATGCTTTTTAAACAATCTGCGTTTAATACATGGATCTCAATTGGATTTTCAATGAATCTTTTGCCCTTTCTTTGGTTGTAATTGATTTTCTTGATTTGATCTTTGAAATTATTTTGACTTTTCTAAAATTTCTCTCTCTCTTATGCTAAAACAAATTTGAATTTATTTGTTTAGATTGGATTTTTAACCCGTATCGATCCATACTTAGTTTTACGGCAAACTTGAGTTGCTATTGAGCTTTCAAATTTATTTTGAAACTAGGACTTGGTTATTTTGCTTTAAAACGATTGAAAAATCGATTCATTTAAGTAAAAAATATTGTGCATAAAGCTCGCTAAAAACTGCTAGTTTGAGAGATATCATAACAAAAGTTTGATTTGATATTTATATGAGCTTTATATCGATTGCAGAGATGCTCAGACGGCATAGAAAGCTCTGTAAAAAGCTCTTGTTAGTCAGCATTAGACGCCGAACAAGGCGATTGTTGCTATGAAACCGTGTTAAGCCGCTTGTTGCAACATCGGCTAAGCTCTGCGGGTAAGCGTCAACGTTATCATCAGCGTCAACGCAACGCCGGCGCCGTCAGCAAGCTTTTGCAGCGTCTCAAAAGCCGCTAAAAAGAGGAAACAACAAGAGGGGGAACAAAAATACTTTACTAATTTCTAAAAAAAAAAAAAAAAAAGAAAAAAAAAATCAAAATCAAGGAAATAAAAAAATGGAACCCAATGAAAAAACAAAACAACCAAAAAGGAATCTCATGCAAAGAAGCACACACACACGCAATATACATATACTCGCACACAACCTGAGACTGAAATCTTTTTCTGTAGCATTCGTTTAATCCGGCAAAGAAAACATGCCGCGGCGTCAGCGTCAGCTTCAGTTTCCAGCTTTCAGCTTCCAGCTTCACGACACCGGAGGCTGCTTAGAAAACGGCTCTCACAAAAGGGTTGAGGCAAAGCAGAGATCTACACACAACATGGTGTGTGTGTGTGTGTTTGTTGTGTGTGTGTGTGTGTGTGCTGTTGTGTGTTTGTAATCAGGTTTCGTTGCTGACGTTGGCGTTTTGTGTAGAAGCCTTAGATACTTAGGCCACAATTCGCTGCGTTTTCCCTCATTTCCTTCTCGCTTTTTTTTCCTACTTTATTTTGGGCAAATTGCGAAACGAGTTTCTCACATTTCCGTGTGCAACTCATGTCCTCCACCCCATCCGACAATTTTATTTTTTAATTATACGCAAGGATTTTGGGCATCCTTTTCTTCTAATGTTTGTTCACTTGGCAGAGAAGCATCACTCGACGGATCTCTTGCATCTGAGGATCACAGATCTCTGCTCAGTGGTGCGTTGTCGTGTCCTTTTTGCCCAATTTGTCTCGCATACAGTGCATAGATGGACAAAAATAATAAAAAAAAAAAAAATAAAGGGGGGAGTGGAGGCTTTTCGAATCCCTTTTTCTAATCGACGTTGCGTTTTACCCTATTTTACTTGTTGCTCCCTTTTTGGCTGTCATACGATGCGATGCGATGCGAGTGTGTGTGTATGTGTGTGCGTGTATATTGTATCTTTGTATCTTGTTTCCTTTGCAGTGAACAGGGGATTCTAATCCTTTGCACTCTGCCTTGATATTGCCTCATATTTGATTCCCATCGATTAACATCAACCTACTTTTTATTTTCCACTCTTTTTTCCTGCTGATCCATCTACTTGGCTGCTGTTTCTTCTTCTTCTTTATCTTCTGGGTGTCCTTTGATTGACAGTCGAATTAGTTGGTAACATTTTGGGGGTTGAATTAGATTACGCATACGCCATGTGATCGCAGCTGTGACAGCGAACAAATTGTGTGTGTGTGTCTACTATGCTCCGTTCCATTGAAGGCAAGACAACAACACCATTCCCCCCACAACACCTCTCCTCTACAGCTTCTCCAAAAATTTTTGATTTTTTTTCATTCAAACTCGTTTTACGATCTATATATATGTGTGTGTGTGTGTGATTTATAGAAAAAGCAAATCAGCATCAAATGCGGCAATTTGAATGAAATCGCAGCAAAAGCTAAAGAAGATGGAATAAAGGCGGGGGAGGGGGTTAATACGACCTTAGGCATTAACCCCTTGTTGTGCCATATTTGTTGCGGGGGCGGCCAAAGGGAGGCGTGTCACTTTTGGTATGCTATTTTGCCCAGCGGAAGAGCAGAAGGACAACGAGTTTTTTTCAGCTTCTTGTTCTGCTTTTTGTTGTTCCAAAAAAAAAAAAATCCGAAACAGGATGCAAATTTTTGGCAAGACAACCCAGAAACACACTAAAAAGAAAGAGAGAAAGAGTCCAGGTAGCTTATGCGGGTGTGTGTGTGTGTGTGTGTGTGCGTGTGTGTGTGTGTATAGGACACAGGTAAAAGGCGGCAGGGGTAAGTTTAAGGGGATTGCACTGCCCTGCCCTAACTCTGTACTTGAAGCCCAATAAAATCCAAACTGTAGTTATATTTCGAAATTAGCTTTTATATCTTCACACACTTACTTTTACTGTTAGCATTCACTTCTTGAATTCCAGGCACTAATATTGACCTCAAGTTGCGTTTCCTAACTAAAGTTAGTGTCTTAAAAGAAGCTTAAAGCTCTTGCTCTTCGTCTTTCACATCGGCATTCCGCTCATCTGCTCTTGAATTCCATGCTAGCTCAAACGATTTCAATTGTATCCTGCGCTTTATCAAGCTTCTCCAAATTTAACAGCTTCTAAGAGAAGCTTAAAGCTCTTCTTCAGCACAATTGGTTTCTTTTGACCCTCTCTTTAAGTCTCTTATCACTGTTCTTATGTTGTATACAGCAATGCTGTTTCAAAGATTTATCTAAAGTGCAGCTTAAAGCTCCTTCCCTCTGTGCTTTGCATGAATGTTTGGCACACAAGAGTAAGTAGCTTGTCTAAGCTTTTTTTCGTTGCATTATTCTGTCTAACTTTTAAATACCCTGTAAAGCTTAAAAAGCTTCATTCTTCCCCCCACTTTTCTGTACTTCCTGCAGATTTGAGCTAGACTCTCGCTATTTAAAACTTCTATGTATCCATGCGGCGTTTTCATCGTCTGCGTCGGCGCACACATGCCCTGCCCTTTATCAAAAAAAAAAAAAAACAAAAACCCATTCTATAAGTATGTGTGAGTGTGTGAGTGTGTGTGTGTGTGTGTGCCTTACTTGATTCTCATGGTCTCTTCTCACGTTCCGCTTATTTGTACTCATTTAGCGTGCGTTTGATCCACATTATTTCGTTTTTTTTTGTTGTTTTTTTTTTGTATTTTTGAGTTTTTTTTTGTTCTCTACATTTTTGTGTGCTCCTTTTTGTGTTTGTGTTCATTAGAAATTTCCAAGAATTCAACGACACAACAAACACACACACACACACACACACACACACATACACACACACACACATCCAGCGAGTTTGTGGCACGATGACGAGATTCGTGTTACTGCTGGCTTAGTTTTTCAAGAATGCTGCTCTACACAACAGGGCTCACCACAAGAGAGACAGAGCGAGGGATAGCGAACTGAGAGAGCAGCTCAAATCCGGGCAATGAAATCTCAAAATCTCATGGCCAGTGGCAAAAAACAAAAAAAAAAAATAAAAATAAAAAACGAATACAGAAATGAATGCAAGGAATAAAATAATTTCTTTTAACCCAACAACGAATGCAACATTACAATATTTTACAGTCAAACTTCTCTATAATGCATAAAAATCCGATATCGAAAAATTACTTCATAATACCAAAAATTATTTTACCAAATTGATTGTCTTTTACATTTGCTACAACAGAAGATTTAAAAGATCTGATCTTCCAAATAATAATAATTGTAACAAATACGTTAAAAATTAATAAAAATGTTAATTTTAAATTTTTTATTTTTGAACACTATTTAATTTTTAAAATTTTGTTTTTACATATTTTCCACAAATTTTAACATTATTTTAACAATCATTAAAATTTTTTTTTAAGTATCAAATTTTTTTATTACAAAAAAATTAAATGCTAAGGCTAATTAACATTCGAATTCATTTGCAATATTCAATTCCACAAACATAAATAATTAATTGATTTTTCAAGCATTAATAATTAAATGTGATTATTAGTGATATGAAATTTCATTATCACTACTTATTTTAAATGATAATTTAAAAGCAATGATAATGCTTAAGGGCAAAACACTGGTACACAATATGTACATATGTTACATATATCATTATCTGTAAATGTCATAAAAAGTTCCAACTAAAAAAATAATTAAACTCCTTGACACATATTATGTAATCTTCAGGACTTTCGCATTCTGAAAATTCTTTGCTAGGCAGGAACAGTAAAACCTCCAGAACTCATGCTTTGACAATATATGTAGTTGTGCAAATTCTTTCTTTGCTTTCATTCACCCAGAATGTGTGTTTACTGTATGCAGCTAACGAAAAAAGCATTTGTCTCTGTCTTGTCTTTGTTTTCTGTCACCCTCGCTCGTTCTTTTTTTTTTTTTGTTTTTTTGTCAAGTTTTTTGTTTATTTGGCTATTTGGCGCGCTTGTTGACCAACTGTCGCGACACGTGCAACTCTTAAACTGATGATGATCACAATAAAATATTGTAGAATGGTCTTTTTGTTTTCATTTTCTTTTTTGGTCAGAATTGGGTTCAATTCGCGTTCGTTAGCCGTTGACTTCCGACGTTGCGACATTGCGACGAACGGACGAACGGACTTTCTTCTTTCTATGGAAGAACAACCGTTATTTCACCGGTTGAGCGAGCGAGCGAGCGACGATCACTTTCTTCCTTCGATCCTTTTATCCTTGCTCGCATTGCAGCAGCTGCAATTTGCGCTGCATCATCAACCCTTTTTGGCCTCTGATCCTTGCGCTCGACACGCAAACAGGAGCAGGAGCAGGAGCACAGGTAGAAGAGGCAATACCTGACCATTGTTTTGCCATTTCTTGTTGTTGCTGTTGTCAAGCAGCGCGAGTCTGCTGATAACACACAGGGGAAGAAAGCATTTCACTTACAAGCAAACAAACCAACCAAAAAAAAAAAAAAAGAAGAAGGGTTGCAGCATAACAGTATTAACTCTCCCTCTTTCTTTCTTTCTTTCATTATTATTTTTTTTTTTTTGAGAGAGGGAGTCAATTTGCCACATTTCTTTTTTGTTTGCTTCTTCCTTTGCCACAAAAAATTTCTGCGACAGCTGCATTGTGGGATCAACAACCAAAAAGCTCAGAGATAGAAAGAGAGCGTGAGCAGCAAATACTACCATTGCACTTGCAAATATGCAGCGCAGCAACACTGTTGTTTGACAACAAATTAGATATGGGCACGGGCCTTCTTTTTGAGGCCCGGCCCGAGCCCGAATTCAATTATTATTATCATATTGTAAATTGTAATACAAACAAATAAAAATTTTTTTCCCATATTTTAAACTTTTTTCCAAAATCGATATTGTTATGTTAACATCGTATATATTTCTATGCTTATTTTAGCGATTCATATTTTTTTTTTCTCTTATTTACGCATTTCATGAGTAAACAAATTAAACTTAATAAAAATATCGATGCAAATCGATAAAAGAATAGGGTAAATGATATTAACAGCGAAATCTGACAGAAAAAATTATATCAATGATTTACAGGCCCGAAACCTGCGGTTTTTTTTTTGAAGAAACCTGCGGGACACGAAGCCCGAAAAGACCCGTGCCCATCTCTACACAAATGTTGCCAAAGCAGCAACACTTGCACTTGCACCTTTATTTTTTTTGCAGATCAGCCACACTGTTCTATGACAAATGCTCTCAAACATCAAAGAGGAGCTTTTAGCTTAGCAGAGAGAGAGGCAGTAGCTACTATTGTTGCTGTTATCAGCAATTTACGATCAAAGCTAAACCAATGCGATCGCTGCCAGCCGACTGGCTGTAAGCGTCGACAGCGACTGCGGCAGTGGCAGCGACAGCGACTGCTGCTGCTGCTACTTTTTTTTTTATTGGGGCCATTGAACTAACGAAATGTAGTCGAAATTTGTATTTATTTTTATTTTTAATATACTTAAGCGATTGTTGCTGCCTGTCTGCTTACAACTGTTTTTACCGTTTTTCTTTTGTTTACTTAGTTGGCCAAGTTTTTGCCCGCTTTTTGCTGTCATACCACATACAATACATATCGCTGATTTGCTGGAAGCGTGACATATCTCAAAAAATGGCATATCGAGATAAACGCATTTAAAGTTCTCATTGCCATATGTCTGTCTGCAAAGCGTTCATACATAAACTCTTCTCACGCAGTGTTTATTAAAGCTAGAGTAATGAAATTTTGACACGACATAGATTATGACATAACGAACATAACTCGTGTTTTTGTGACTTATGTCACTCTTCTATTTAATGGGCGATATGTACATAAATATTTAGTTTTGTATTTGTTGGCAAACGTTAAGAACATAATTAGCCGGCGCCAGCTTCAAATGTTTGTGGCAACCAAAACAAAAACAAAAATAAAACAATAAATGACCGGAAATAACAACTAGTTGAGACGCGCACCCTCTGTCGCTGTCGCCGCCTCTGTCGACGTCGCCGTCGCTGTCGCGCGTCTCGGCGCACGCATGCAATGCGAATGCGAATGCGTGACGTAATCGCAGTCAGCTCGGCAAAGTTGTTGCACTTTTCGTACAAAGAGAAAACGAAAACACGTAACAAAAAAAAAAAAATAATAATAATAAAACAACAAAAGAAACGAAAGAGCAAACGAGCAAAAACAACTTTAACTTGACTTGCGAGAGATCTGCATGTGTGTGTGTGTGTGTGAAAAAGCGCAACAATTTGAAAAGAGAACGCGTGAGTGCGAGTGTGAGAGACAAACGCGCGAGCGCCAACGCCGACGCCAACGTATGTATGTACGTTGCTGCCGGTTGATTGAGCTTGACAGAGGCTGCTGCCGCTGCCGCTGCGTTCTGTGCTTTAAGCTTTTGTCGCGCTACACTTGACAGACATCAACAGAGTTGTCAAAGGCTGTCAAATTCCTGGTACTCTGCTTATATTAATACAAAAATACAATTAATACATTTTATTTTAAAAATTACATTGTAATGATTATAAAATAATTGTTACGATTACAAAAAAAAAAATATAAATCATTTATAAAAATAATGATTATAAAAGAATGGGATTCCTAATATTCGTGACATGTGATAGGTATTAAATAATGGATCAACAATACATATGTAATAATATTCGGCGAGAAGTTGAACACAGAAGCCAAAAACTATTCTTGAGTTTTATTTTGAGCGAATAAATCATTTATAATCATTATTTTTGATTTTTTTTTATTTTTATCAAAAATAATTATTATTTATTAATTTTATTCTTTTCATTAAAAATAATGAATATCTGCGAAGAAAAACGTATAAATCAGAATTTTTAAAATCATGGGAGAAATGCAGACATTGTGGAGTAGTTAAGATTAATTTTTGTTTAAAAAAAAAAAAACAAAAAAAAATTATTATTTACGGTCCCTGATATATTAAAATGTTAAGCATATATATTTGTGCATAAAGTATATTCAAATTAATTAATTAATTACTTATTTGAAATGCACGTTCAGTTGACGTTAACGTGCTACAAGTGTTGCCAGACGCGTAAAGTGCATACGCGATGCCAACTGTTGCACCCATCTGGCAACACCGAAAGACCACAAGAATAAAAGACTTGAACGTAACGCATATTTGGCACTTCTCCTACTTTATGCTGCTCTCTCTTTCTGTTTACTGCGCTGTCTTCTCCTCGTTTTCGATTTTTTTTCGCAAGTGTTGCGCGCTAATCATGTTGTTGCTTTTTGCCTTTTGCCTTTACTTTATAAAAAACAACAACAACAACAGCAGCGACGTCAACGACAACTTTGGCGTTTATTGTCGCTTTGCAGCCGCGTAGCCGGCTGTTTGCCTCTCTCTCTCCCACTCTCCCATTCTCTCGCTGACAACGGTGCTCCAAAAGCGCTGGCACTTGCGTTTTTGCTTTAACGTTGCGTTCGTCTGTCCCTCTGCCTCTGTGTCCGTCCATTCGTCGTCGTCGTCGTCTTCGTCGCTTTGCTCTTTGGCTCTTTGGCGTTTCTGTTTTAGTTTCAGTAGTTAAATGCTCTTTGCATTTTGCGGTCGTCTTTTTCCGAAATACGCGACGTAGTCGATACAACAACAACAGCAACAGCGGCAACAACAAATACAACAACAGCAACAACAACAAATACAACAACAAATAATTCAACGCAAAGCAACAGCAAAAAATTATCAAATATATATTTTACGCCTGCTGTGTTGTTGGTGTCATTGTCAGTGTTTGCGTGTGTGTGTGTGTGCGTGTATTTACTTTTTTTTTTTTAATAGTCATCGGTCGCTGGTCGTCGTGGGCGCAAAAAAGAAAAGAAAAGAAAATAAATAAATTTAATAAATACACAACAACAACGAAAATAACAAATTAAACAAGAAAATTGTGTTGCGTTCTGCTAAATTAGCTTAAAGCTCTAAGTGATATTCTTATTGGAGCAACAACAGCAAATAGAAACAAGCGGTGAAAAGTGAGTGACGATGAGTGTTAGAAAATCATAAAAGGCAAAAAGAGTAGAAATAACAACAAAACGTAGACGACAAAAAAAAGTGTCGTGTCGTTTTATTCTATTTTTCTATATTATTTTTTTTTTTTTTGCGTAGTTTCAGTTTTTTTTTTGTGCGATTCCTCCTTTATCTAAGTAGAAACACACACACAGGCATATGGTTTGATGTGCGAGAGAGAGAGAGAGAGAGCGCAAGCAAAACTGACTTACATATGCATGTTGTACCGTTATGACGACTGCGATAAGCCGGCGTATGTGTGTGTGTGATAGTTATTTTTTTTTTTTTTTGAATTCTTGCTCTCTTCTTTTGCTTGGCAATTGTGCAGCGACTGCGACGTCGGCAATTATTGAAGCAAAATGCGCTTAAATCAAGCAACCCATGACAATAAAAATCAATTTAAGCTGGATAATAATAATAATATTATTATTTATATAGTATTATTACACACTAATTTTTATTTAACTAGTTGCATCCAGTGGGAAAAGCAACAAGCAAATAAATAAACTGACCTACTTTGCTCCACTCTGACTTGTGTAGTTCGTTAAACGGAGTCTGTGCTCTGTCCGAGGGAGAGAGTGGGAGAGAGAGAGAGGAAGAGAGTGAGAGCGGCTGAGAGAGAATAATGTGCAATTGATCTGTAGCAGTCAGCTTTGCTTGTTGCTTTTGTTTTCAATGCACTTTTTTTTCTTTCGAAGTTTTCTCTCTCTCTCTCGCTTTGCAGGCACTTGACTTCGGCAGCATTCGGCTGAGCCGAATTATCAGCGTCGCTGCCTAACGACATTCTTTGCTCAGCCGCCGTTAAGCCAATGCTGCCAATGCTGCCCATGCGCCTACATACAGTGGGTGCACCGAGTGTTTTAACATTTTCTCATGCAAAATATTTAATCTTAAATGTTGATTAAAAATTCACATCTTGTAACATTTTTGAAGTTAAGCTATGTTTTTCCATATTTTTGCCTGTTTTCTGAAAAGTAGACTTTCGAAAAGGATATCATGTATTATATCGATAATTTAACAAAAATTCTCTTCCAAAATGCAAAGAAAACTATTTAATTTAGATATATTTTAAAGTTTTCAAGTTACTTTCTTTGTTTTTCGAAATAAAATTTAATAAAAAAGTCTTGTCAAAAACTAGGTGGAAACGTAAGATAACCTTTTTTGAAAATGTAAATTTTTTATATTTAGTTATTTCATTTAAAGACGTAAAAATGTAGCTTTCTCGATCCTAGATATATCTATATAAATTTAACGAATATTTTTTTTAATTCTTACTTTTTTTTTTTTTTTAAATTTAAGAATAAAATAAAATTGTTATTGAATCAAAAACAAATGTGAATTTCTATATTGTCAAAACACTTGCTGCAGTAACTGTGTGTAAATTATGTGGGCAAAGGGGACGCAACAATATACATATGTATATATATATGTATGTATATATATGTACATTATTTTCAACTTCGTTTCTTGCTAATTAGTCAGCCACGTATTATACACACACACACACACACACACATACGTGTACCAATTGTAGAAATTTGTAGTTTAATCAAATATTGAAATTAAATTCAACAAAATGTTGGCGAAAACGTGGCCTATCGATAGACCATTTTGTTTGCTATCGATATGTGCGCAGTGCACTCAAAACTGTATTCTCGTGAGTCAGCGTCGCAGTCGCAGTTGCCTGGACTGCATAATTCCTTCTCTCTCTCCCCCCTCCCACTCCACTTAGTAAGGAAGAGAGCAGGCAAGCAAGTTGCTAATGCGAATCAAAGCACATACGCGTGACTAAAAGAAAAAGCAAGAAGCAGCAGCAGCGCTAAAAAGATCAACAACAACAACAACAATAATAGGGAACGAATGAACGAAACAAGCAAATGAAATATAATCATAATCATATCAGTTCACAAATTCTGCTACACATTTCTTTTTTTTTTCTTCTTTTTATTTTGCTGCGTGTGATTAACAAATGAGCAAAGCAAAGCGTAAGAAGAGAGCGTGTGCATGTGTGTGTGTAGAAATGAGCTAATGTCGCTGCTGCTGCTCAGTCAGCGTCAACGTCGACGTCATGACCGCGACGTATCAAATTGTATTTGTAATAGCACTTATCATGCTCCTCCCGCTCCTAATTCTTTTCGTACGTTCTCTCGCTCTCGCTCTCTCGTTGTGTTAGCATGTGTGTCTGTGTGTGTGTGGGTTGCTTAGTCGCATTTGTGTGTTTTATGTCTCTTTGGTTTTAGTTTTGTTTGCAAAGTAAAGCAATAACTGCGAAACGAAGAACAACAACAAATAGCAAAAGTGAGAACTGTTCTCTTTTTTCCACATATACATATGTAATGCAAAGAGTGTGGCAGTCTAACGGGACACACAAGTAAACACATAAATAAACAGATATAAACATTCATACATACATACATACACATAGAAAACAGCAACAAAATTACTGCAGCAACAAACACAACAAATAAAACAAACTAAAAATGCACAACAGCAGTAATTATCAGTTACCCAACAACAACAACCCCAACACCAATACCAACAACAACAATAGCAACAGAATAAATATCAACAATAATAATCATCATTATTATAATCATCATCTGCAACAACAACAACAACAACAACTACAACTACAACAAAATACGAAAATTCCACGTTTTTATGATCGGTGAGTTTTTCTCAATTGTCTGACACTCTCTCCCGCTCTCTCTCCCTTTTATATTCCCTCTTCGTTTTGCCCTTTGTCCTGGATAAATCAAACGCTAGTGCTGGGACTCGATTCGATTCGATTTTTGATCGATTAAATCGATTTTAAAATCATTATTTGTGTAAATAGATTTTGTTTTTTGCATACACAAACTGCAAACTTGCCTAATATATTTATGCATATAAAAGAAAATGACAAAATTCCAAATTAATGAATGTTTTTGTTTTCAAAATCGATTAAAATTGATTTCGAATCGAATCGGATCGATTCGCAAAAGATTCGAGCATTCCCAGCTCTCGTGGACTTTGTGTGTGTGTGTGTTTAATATTGTATATTGTTAATAATACTAAATAAAATTAAACAGTGCGATCGATAGCATTGAAAATACAACATTATCAATCATTAAATCAATCAATCATTCAATCGAATTAAGGATTCTCTTAAATTAAATCTTAAAATGGAATTAAAACTCATTTTAACCCAATTGCTAATCCAATTTTTAGTCTTATTTAATCGATCGAGTGTTATCGTATCAGAAGCTTAACACATTTTCGTATTATCGATAAGAATTGAATGTTGTGTAGTTTGCAGAGAATTTCGATTGGTGTGATAATAATTTGCATCTCTCCCTCGCTGTCGCTCTCGCTCTCTCTCTCTCGGTTATCATTGCTATCATTACTATGGCTTACCATATGGCCACGCCCACCATCCCCTCAGCCCCCTCAATTCACTCAACCCTCAACCCACAACAAATGCGCCATTTTGTGTTCAGCGACCTATTTTTTTATACTTTGTATGAAACAACAACAGGAACAACAAGGGTTAGATAAACATGCATATGTGTGTGTGTGTGTGTGTGTGTGTGTGTATGTGTGTGTATGTGCTTGCAACGTTTTTGCCGGCCAATTTGGGTCAAATCTACAGCAACAATGCAACTGCAGTTTTTCTCGTTGTTGTTGTTGTTGCGTATAAAAAACAAGTTTGTATGTGCACACATACACACGTTTAAATATACAGCCATGTGCAAATTTATAAGAACATCTCGCTATAAAAATATATTATATTATATATTAAATATATTTATTATATAATAAATATTTTTATTTATTTATTGAGTTTTAGCTAAAAACAGTTGATTACAATTAAAATAAATGTTATTAAGCGATTCGCCAGATTGAAATCAAGTATCAAGTATGTTACTATAGTTACTATAATGTTCAGACGGGCCAAAATGATTTTAAATATAGGGGAAGCTTCTTCATATTAAATATATAAGGATTAAAGTATTAAAACTGCTCTAGAATATGATTATACTTGTCTTCTTAATCTACACATTTTTGAGCCAACTTGACAGAGTTTTCAGGATCAATTAAAATCTAAACATATAGGTATATAAATACTAAACATTTTTTTAAAGTTCATTTAATAAACAATACAAGTAATCAGATATGTTACAGAAATCTCTAGAGTTTTTAAAGAGAGTTTTGCTTTTGAAAACAACCATTTGAAATGTCGGTGTTCCTTAAATGTTAGACATTTAGTTTTTTTCGAACATATTTTCGAAGTCCCTAAAATTGGCTTACTTCCAGTTCTAACAATATGTTTAGAAATAGTTAATATAATTAGGAAAATTATTAAAAATTTATTTTATGCATTTTTGTTCAATTTAATCTGATTCAATAAGAGATTCTATTTAAAAGTTATTTGGACAACTTTATTGCGCAAATGCAGCTGTTCTTATGATTTTGCACACGTCTGTACACTGTACAGTGAACACACTTTGACGAAGACAAATTATTTTGCCGGACGACCAAAGAGGTGGAGATGGAGAAGAATGTGGAATAGGTGGGCAATAGATAAGCGCAGCAAATGAATTGCAATAAAAGAAAATGCAACTGAGTACAGAGAAAATGGCAACGATGAAAACTAACGGTAGCTGCACATAAGTAAGCAGCGACAAACAACAACAACAACAACAACAACAACACGATTGCGACGCCCAAAGCAACTTGTGGAATGCTTTGGAAATAGAACGGACAAAACCCACACACACGCACACAGACACACACGCATGCGAGTATGCGTCATGAAATGCGTGAGTTTACATACATAAGCGATAAACGAACGAAGTTGCAGCCAATACAAAAACACAAGAGAAACAAGAGAAAGAGAAACAAATGCAGCCACATATAAAAACAACAAAGATACGAGCAACAACAACGACAACAGCAGCCGACGCAACAGATTTCTGACTTTTTCATTCATAAAAATTTTTAAAAAAATAAATAAAAAAAGAAAGAATAAAAAAAAGGAAGCAAGCAAACAAAGCGTGTGCACACACATAAAACGATGCAACATGTGTGTGTGTGTAACGACATATGTATGTATTTATATACAAATATACATACATATGTATGTGCATTCATTTAAAGCCAACACAATTTGTGTTGTTTAAACAACAACACAATACAAGCAGCAGACGTCGACTGCGCTGTTCACTGCGCTGCCGGCGCTATTGATTGCGAGACCTGCACACACACACATACACATACACATCAGGCCGAATGTGCATTGATAACAACAACAGGCGCGCTCAGGTGTCTGTGTAGAAGTGTGCGAGAGAGAAAGAGAGGGAAAGAGAGTGGTAAGCAGAGGTCATTTGCTTGGCTGCAACAGGCGCCAGCGTCAATCACATGTCAAACAAAATACAAAAGCAAAGAAATGTCGCCTCTGCTCTTTTCACATACTTCTCTCTTTAACGCTTACACACTCGCACTCTGACACTCACACTCTCACTCTCACACTCTCGAGAGAGCAAATACATAAGTGCGAAAGCTTATTGGTGCAGTAGGCGACGTCAACGAACTGCAGCAGCAGCAGCAGAAGCAGCGCAGCAGCAGCAGCGTTGACATTTGCATATTGAGGCTGGACATGGGTGGGCTACAAAGCGACATCCCTCTCTCCCTCTCTCCTTCTATGCATGGGTATGCGTGCGTGCGTGTACGCTTGTTTGTGTGTGACGTGTGTGACGCATGCGCAATGCTTTTCAAACTGTGCGCAACAGTTTGAAAGCACATGTGCTCCCCAAACTGCGCTCAACTTTAGAAAATGCAAGACCAGCAAAAGTGAGATAAAAAGCAACAACAACAACAACAACAACAACGGGAGCAACATAAAGAATGGGAAAATAACATGCGCTAAGGGATTTGATCTCACACACGAAACGGAAAAAAAAGAGCAAGAGCAGCAAATATTTCGTTGTCGTTTCAACTTCAATTCCTGGAAAAGCGAGAAAAAAAATATTTACATACATACATGCATACATACATATGTACAATCCCAGACGCAAACAATTATGGCATAAACTGCAACAACAACAACATAAAATAAAAAATAAGAATAAAAATAAAGAGAGAGAGCAGAGAGAGAGAGAGAGAGAGAGAGAGAGAGAGAGAGAGAGAGAGAGAGAGAGAGAGAGAGAGAGAGAGAGAGAGAGAGAGCAGAGAGAGAGAGAGAGACGACTGAGATACACAAGTGGCAATGGAATGCGTCTTTGGCTGCTGAAGGAGTCTGTCTGTGGCATGTGGCATGTGGCAACTGTTGCTGTTTTTTTAAGCTGTAGATACGCCCTCTTTCCGCTCATTCTCTTTCTCTCTTAAGACACTGGTCGCTTTCATTCATGAAATAAATACAAAAACAAAAACAGAGTTGCCATTGAGTTGATGTTGCTTCAACAAAAGTAAGAGCTTTTTAAATCTTTGCTAATAATTTATCCTTTGTATGACATGCTCCTCGATTTTGAAACGGTTATTTTTTTAAATAGAAAATTTAAATTAAAAAATACAATTAGTTTTAGTTTGTTTAAATTTTTTGATTTTTTGTATTATATTGACTTAACATCAAATATTAAAAATACAAAGTTTTGAAAGAATTACAAATGAAGAGTGCAGCAAAAAAAATTTAAGGACTACGCAATTTCAAAAAATTACAAAATTTGTGGGAAAAGCGATTTATATAATGAAAAAAAAATATTAATATAAATCAAGATTTAAATAATATGTATGTTAAGATACACATTTAATCAAAGCATTGCACATTTGTTTATACACGGCCATGTAAAGGGTTAAGTTGCAATTGATGTAAGCAAAGGGTATTTAAGCTTCGGTCTAGTGCCCTCTCTCACTCTCTCTCTCCCTCCTCTCTCTCTCTCGTTCTCTTATTTTGTTGATTTAGTTTTTGTTTTTTCTTGTTTTGGTGGCTTTGCATCGTCGTCGTCTTTGGCGTTGACTTGGCGTCGACTGGAGTGAAATTACTTCCAAGAAAAATAAACACGATATTAAATGTGCAACATTCCAGTCGACGGCGTGGCAAGGCACCAACAACAGCAACAACAACAACAACACTTGGAGATATTGCACTGATCTTGTTGTTGTTGGAGTAGAAGCAAAAGCGCTTTTGCTGTTGTTGTTATTAGTGTTATTGTTAGTTAGTTGTCTGTTGTAGCCCCGTTATGGCAACAGGATGTTATAAGTTGTTCTCCCCCTCTGCCTCCCCTTTTTCTCATGCTTTTCTCTGGTGTCTCTCATTTATGGATTCATGTGACTTACATTCTAGAATCTAGATAAATGCTTAGATACATACACTTACATAAATAGTTAGATAAACAGATATTTAGTTATTATCCTTGTAGATTTCAATATCATTCTCCTCTCTTATTAGCTCTACATAACTGTTATTCTAATGCTTTTTTCTTATGACGTTCATTGAATATCCAAGATTTATAATTAACAACAACCAGATTCAGATTCAAATTCAGATCCCTCTTCTGGCAGTACATATACATATCCTTCAATATCGCTCTCGCTCTTTTTTTTTTATCGTAAAACATGCGCAGCCAACTTAACATGGGGTACAGCTAGCATAAATATTTGGTATGTCTGGCAACCCTCTGTCTGTGATATTAAAAGTGATATTTTAATTGAAATGTCCTAGCAACAAAAGTACTTACTCTCTCACGCTCTTGCTTTTGCTCTCTCGCTCTCGCTCTCGCTCTCTTACTCTCTACTCTCAATTATCTACTCTGAACCCATTTAAACCGTTGTCATTTAAATTTGATCACAATACGTTAACAAAAAAAAAAGAAAAAAAAAATCCTTGCAAATTCTCGCTCGCTCTCATATTTCACGCTCGCCATGTCTCACTCTCTGTCTCTCTCTCTCTGTATAGATGTTAGTTGCGCTGTTGAGACTCTCTTTACTGACATACTGCTCTCGTTTCTTTTCTTTTCTTCTCTTCATTTCTTTCTATCACAATTATTTAAAAAACAAAATCAATCAATATCACTTTCATATTATTTTTTATTTCCTATTTTATTTTCTTTCACTATACTTTCAATGTTTTTGTTTTGTTTCGTTTGTGTTTTTTGTTTCACTGTAACATTTTTTTTTTTGTTTCTGTTGTTCATTTCTCTTTTGTCATTTTTTTTTTGTTTTTGTTTTCGTGTGTGTTTTTACGCTATTTTCTTCACAGTGTTACGACATCAAAAATCTTAATAAGCGGCATACCGCTGCAAACACGTTTCGAAGACATCGAACCGCTACTGAAGCCCTATGGCATCGTCAAACAATGTGAGGCTATTTCTAGTAAGGATCAAAATACTCAAACAGTACATATTACATTCGAAAATCCTGAGCAGGCGCAAAGGTATATACAACAACAAAACAATAAATAAAAAAAATAAACAATAATAATAATAATAATAATAATTATTTGCAAATCGATAACTTAACACTAGATTTTTAGAATATCAATCAAATCAAAAACTATTTCGAAAAAAGAACTATTGCCTAAATCTAGTGTTAAGTACAAATATATATATACAATATATATGTCTATAATCTCTATTTAAGTGCTGGAAAACGATCGATAATTATTCGCGATGATTTGAGTGATCGTTCTTGACCTATCGTTAGACTATCGATTGTTTTCTGGCTCTCCATCTCAAACAATTTCTTTCTTTTCCATCTCTCTCTCTCTCTCTCTCTCTCTCTCTCTCTCTCAAACACACACACACACACACTATATCTCTCCGTATGCTCTCTCTATTCCTATTGCTCGACTTTTTTTGAGTGGGTGGAAGTGGGATGGGGAGGGGGAAGAATGAGGCTGTGACTGTGACTGGTGGGTGGGGGGTTTGTGTGATGTGTTAGGGCGTTTGTTTCCGAGAGACAGCGACTACCCAAAATTTAATAATCTGCTTCTTGTTGTGTAACAAAAATGTCTGAAAACCGATCTGAACTCTGATCCTCTCTGATCACTCTCCAATTGAATGTCATCTCTCTTTTTATCTCTACTCACTATACATAAACAAACCTATATATATATATTATATATCATTCATTAGTTTCGTTTCTGGAATCTGTATTGTAAATCATACTCATATATCTTTGTCTATATCCTATATCCCATCTATATCCAATGTAGAGCTGCTGGTGGTCTAAACGGCGTCGAATTTGAGGGCAGTAAACTGCACGCCGAGCAATTGGACAAAAATCAACGTCGCAGCCAACGTAATCAACGTAATCCGTATCCGGGAATGCCGGGACCCGGACGTCAAGCGGATTTCCCGCTACGTATATTGGTACAAAGTGAGATGGTTGGTGCGATCATTGGTCGTCAGGGTAGCACCATTAGGACCATTACACAACAGAGTCGTGCTCGGGTCGATGTGCATCGCAAGGAGAACGTCGGCTCTTTGGAGAAATCGATAACGATCTATGGCAATCCGGAGAACTGCACCAATGCATGCAAGCGCATATTGGAAGTTATGCAACAGGAGGCGCTGTCCACGAATAAGGGGTAAGTTGGCTAAAAAAAAAAAAAATTTAAAAATTAATAAATAAAAAGTTAAAAACAAAAATTGTGATAATAAAAAAAAAATCCCAATAAGTTTTTACTATGAAAGCAGAATCTTGATAATTTAAAATCGCAACCCAAAAAAAGATCTATAAAAATAAATTCGTAAAATAAATTCAACATATAAAAAATAGAAATAATCATAAAAAAATGACTATAACAAGTAGCAAATTTGTCTTCTCACAATATTCTCTATTAAAATATATGCAACATAAATTTAAATGCTATTTTTATATATACATATTTTATATTAAAATATTGAATTTTTTATTATTAGGGAAATCTGTTTGAAGATACTTGCCCATAATAATTTAATTGGCCGCATTATTGGCAAGAGCGGCAACACTATTAAACGCATTATGCAGGACACGGACACGAAGATAACCGTTAGCTCAATTAATGATATAAACAGCTACAATTTGGAACGCATCATTACGGTTAAGGGCCTGATTGAGAATATGTCGAGAGCGGAAAACCAAATCAGTACCAAACTTCGCCAAAGCTATGAGAACGATCTACAGGCAATGGCACCCCAGAGTCTTATGTTCCCCGGTCTCCATCCCATGGCAATGATGTCGACACCGGGTAACGGCATGGTCTTCAACACGAGCATGCCGTTCCCCTCGTGTCAAGGCTTTGCCATGTCTAAGACACCGGCCAGTGTGGTGCCGCCGGCATTTCCAAACGATATGCAGGAGACAACATATCTCTATATACCGAATAATGCTGTTGGCGCCATTATTGGTACCAAGGGATCCCATATCCGTAGCATAATGCGTTTCTCAAGTGCATCCCTCAAGATTGCGCCCCTCGATGCCGACAAGCCGCTGGACCAACAAACGGAGCGCAAGGTCACGATTGTTGGAACACCGGAGGGTCAGTGGAAGGCGCAATATATGATATTTGAAAAGATGCGCGAGGAGGGATTCATGTGCGGCACCGACGATGTTCGCCTAACTGTCGAGCTGCTTGTCGCCAGCTCTCAGGTGTGTATATAACCTAATGACCATCAATTACACTCCTTTTTCCCTTATCATTAGTGTATATTTATACGATACTATCGTTAGAACAATCGAAAATGTTTTGAAAATACAGTAGATGAAAAGTTCTTAATCAAATATATTTTTAAATATTAATAAATGCTATAAAGTTTCACAAATTGAAACCACTTAATTTATTGGTCAATTGAAATTTGGAGTCCTATAAAAAAACCGATTAAAATAACGTAAAAACCTAAACTGTAAATTAATAAAATGTGATACAGGCAAATTTTTTGAGTAACTTGAATTAAGTAATTGTATAACAGTCTGTTCGAATACTAAATATTTCTAATATAAGAAATTCATAATAGGTAGGAAATATTAAGAACTATAAGAAAGTTGCTAATTGATGTTCGTTATCAAAGTGTCATCGACACCATCATTATTAAGAGACAAATAATTAAACTGTGATAACTATTTAAATTGTTGACAACTGAAATATTGTAAAATTTCAAAATTGTATTACAGTTTGGGTATTTTCTCATACTTTTCCCAATTCGATATCTAAATTTCGCTCGCTCTGTTGCAGGTTGGACGCATTATTGGCAAGGGCGGACAGAACGTGCGTGAGCTGCAACGTGTCACGGGTAGCGTCATTAAGCTGCCAGAGCATGCGCTGGCGCCACCTTCTGGCGGCGACGAGGAGACACCTGTGCACATCATTGGGCCATTCTACAGCGTTCAGGTGAGTAACATTTATATTCACATATATATATAAAATAAAGTATATAATTTAACAATTGCATTCATCGATTTCAGTCAGCACAACGTCGAATTCGCGCCATGATGCTATCGACGAATCCGCCTCCAGTGACCAAAAAACAGAAAGCTGCCAAAGAACAACAATTGCAACAACAGCAACAACAACAACAGACCTTAACCGGCGCAGCGCCAAGTGGGACTCAACAACAACAACAACAGCAGCAGCAGCAACAACAACAACAACCACAACAACAACAACAGTCGCCGTCGCAGCAGCAGCCGCTGCCGCTGCAATCGCATCATCAATCGTCGGCGGCGTCGTCGTCGGCGCCACCTGCGCATCATCAGCAGCAGGCGTCGTCGACAGCGTCTTCACATCAATTGCAGCAGCAGCAGCAGCAGCAACAACAACAGCAACCATCACCTCCACCCGGCAATGCAACGGGCGCCACACAGCAACAACAACAACAACAACAGCAACAACTGGCGAGCTCACAGCAGTAAACAATTGCCGGGGGGTTATGGGGAGGGGGCCAACAGATGGAGCAGCCCAACAATAACAAAAACAACAACAATAAAAATAATAATAATTACAATAATAATAATAATAATAATTGCAATAGTTAAAACAATTCTCAACTTATATTCGGATTTGTCAAGGCAGTTTTCTTATATGTTTTTTTCAATTGCAACAACAATTATAACAAACGCAGCAGCAGCAACAACAATAACACCAACACTAACAGCAGTCGTTAGCTTAAAGAGAGAATAAACGAAAGAAAGACGTAAAGACGCAAAGAATTAACAGATTGTGATCTCTCTAGCACTTTCGTATAACAGCTGCAGCAGTCGATTTTGTGTTGTATAACAGTTGTTAAACGAAAGCTTGTCTCGTTAAAGAGAGCCCATAATAAATGCAATAATCGTATTGTTATACTATGCCATAATTGTTATACGACAAACTGTTATATGCGGAGGTATTTATATTGCCGCTAAGAGAGTAGACTGGCATTTTTGTTATACATACACACAACACACACACACGACAGTTAAAGTTGAAGAAAACTTGAAGAATGCCGACAGCAGACGAAAGCAAGTAACTGTAATTGGAATAAACAACACCAACAGCAACAAACAAACACAACAACTTGTGCTGTAGAGCAGCCCCCGCCACAGCAAACATCATCAACAACAACAATTATACATTACATTTGGAATGGAAGTTATACAACAACAACTAAAAGAATACAAACACTACAAAATGAAAGGATCGAAAAAAAGATGAAAACCTAAACAAAACAATAAAAAAAATACAAAAAATCAACAAAAAACAAATACAAAAATTAAGCCGTAAAATGCAGTAAATTTCGTTTTTTATATATAGAAATATAAAATTTAATTTTTTATGAATTATTTTATTTTTTTTTTATTAAAACCATTTTTAGTAAGCGTACATTAAGTGAAAAAAAACCAACTACTACTACAACAAAAAGTTAAAACAACTAAGTGGAAAAATACTATGAAAGGAAAACAACAACAAAAACCAATTCGTTGGTTTATGTATGTTTTTTTTTTAATGTTTCTTTTAATTTTTGTTTGTTATAATATCGAAAATTTCAAAAAGAGAATAGAATGTCCGAGAGAGACGAGGACTAAAGAGGAAAACTGAAAACTGTATGTTTTGTTTATATAATTATAATTATTACTACTACTACTTCTAAATACAACTACGGTCTATCTATCTATTTTATTAATATAAAATTTGTCGTGTATTCAAACAACAACAATCACAAGAAAACAAAGCGAAATTGCAAGCAGGTGTCAACTTCAGCCCACCTCGACAACAACAACAACAACAACAAAAACAACAACAGGAAAACTAATCATTGAAAACGAAAACCTGTGAAAATAAAAGAGAAACATGAAATCAACAACAGGATAACTAATAATAATAATATTCACCATAATAATAATATTTTTTGGAAAACAAAAAACACAAATTCAAATTTATATGGTCGAAATAGGGAGTTTACGTCTATATATAATATATATTCTTTACTCGATGTAAAGGAAATAATGAAGCTTGTATAACACACAAAGAAAAAAAATCACAGCTCATGCAACTGTTATACATCAGGTATAACAGCTATATACACACACATACAAATAATGTTGTGTCTCTCAACCTAATGCCAATCAAGCAATCTTAGTGTACAGCTGTATAATAGTTTTCGAGAATTGAGAATTTGAGAATTTCGAGACGAGAATTTATAAAAAAAAATAAAATAATGAATTGTTAATATTGTTTGAGCGAACTAAGAAGTCCGGAGAGATAGAGAGAGAAAGATAGAGAGAGAATGTAATGTGTTTGCCTTGAAACAAAAATAACGGTGCTGAAATGTTAATTTTTTTTATATAACGATAAAGCGAGCGACAAGTGTTACATAACGTCTTATATTAAATGAATTGAAATAGGAACAATGCGAAACGAAACTGTTATAATTCAATACACACCACACACTCACACACACACACACTACACTACACTACCTTATACTGTACATCTAGTTTCACATAGTTTTCAATATGTCTTTACTTGAATTTGTTCATAGAAATACAATATCATATATATATAGTGTATAACAGTTCTATCCATAGAGAAAGAAACGGTAACTTATGTAACTGAATCGGAGCAACAAACAATCAAACAACAACAAACCAAGAAACCCAAGACAATAGCCCAATTTTGTTGAAATATGAATTAAAATAGTATAACGTGACGTTTTTTTTTATTATAACACTTTTATTTTGTTTAATTATAAATAAATACATACATACATAAAGATATACATATATAGATATACAATAATACAATACATACATACATTAATTAATCATCTGCTTTTTTGTTTGTTTGTTTCGTTTATATTTTTTGCATTACTTTATTTTAGTTAGTCTTAGAAATAGTTAACAACAGCACATATTAGCTCAGTTTGCATAACACTTGCAATATTCAACTGTTATACCATAACAAAAATCAACATTTCGGCCACAAAAAAAAAAAAAAAAAAAATCAAACAAAATTAAAGTTTCGAAAAGAATACAACAAATCAAATCCAATTCGAAAAGAAATTTTCAATCAAAAGAAGGTAGAAGAACAGCAAAAGAAGATAAGCTTTTTTAGGGGCGATTTAGGACAGATATTTTGACATACAAACAATACAATACGATACGATACATAACAAAGAAACATGTGTAAAAGATCTATTGATGAAGATTGAAAAAGTAATTAAAATACCTCAATGTAAGTGCATTATCTTCTACGACAAAAACAAAAAGAAAAACAAATGTTAAAACCTAACGAATATGTAAAGTGTGAGCTAAAGCTAAAAAAAAACAAACCAGCTAAAAATAATAATAATAACAAGAAACAAGAAAAAAAAACCTATAACTAAATAAAGAAATACAAAAAGATAGTTTTAAGCAATGAAACAAAACAAGGATTAAAGAACTTAATATGGACTAAATACTAAAACAAGAAAAATAACTACAACAAAAACAACAACTACTACAACAAACAACAACAACAACAGTTAAAAGGCATATCAATAAATCAAGTGAAATGCATAATACAGATTTCATGTTTACGAATCCCAACAATTTTTTTTACTGTGAAATCGGTTCCAGTAAATACAGAAACAACAACAGACTTGAAACTCCGACCCAGATATAGACAACAGACACTCAGATCAGATTAGGAATCTTAGAGAACGGAAATCAAAGACGAAGATAAAGATAAAGACGATACAAAATGAGAAATTGTTAAAGTTTTGGTATTTCCTATATACATATGAAACCTATATACAGTCTTTAAGTGAAATCTCAAGTGTACATAGGCATATATATGTGTATATATATATATAATTTTTTATATATTATATATGTATGTGTATATGTTGGAAATGCGAAAACCTAACTTGTTTTTGTTATAAATGATAAAGAGAAACAAATTTAATTGTAATCTTTGTGTTTTTTTTTTTTTAACATGCATACATACATATATTTATGTGTATATATATATTATATATATATATATAATTTTTAATTTTGGTCGATGGCGTCTTGAAGTTTGCATAGTGCATAGGAAAAAAAAAAACAAATGTCCAAAGTTGTCAATACAAAGAGAATATACCTTATATATATATATAAATATATACTATATAGACAGACCTATAAATGACCTATACTATACGATGATATGCATGATTCTTGGTGATGATGCCTATGCATTTTATTTATATATATATACGAAAGAAAGAAAACAAAATGAAATCGACACAAACAAAACAAAACCAAAAAACAAAAAAAAAAAAGAGTAAAACGAATTTTTATAAAAAATTCCAAAAATGTAAACTAGATAAAACATTGGCAATGTTTTTGAACTTGCATTGTTTTTATTTTGCATAAAATTCCAAATGCTGAAGCAAGAGAAAATAGAGAAAGAGAGAGAGAGAGAGAGGAGCAGCGTGGTTGAGTTAACTAACTAATTGCTCTGTTTAAGGGGGGTTTACCAAAACACTATTAAGAAATATATATACATAATAATTATAAATGAAGATGAAGACAAATTGAATGATATAAAGAGAGACCACAACAGAATGTGAGTTAAGCGTGCGCGTTGAAAACGACAGCGAGAAATGAGAGAAAGCGAAAGAGAGCAGCAAAGAAATTATTTTTTAGTATTTAGAGGCTATTTTATATCGTTATTAAAAAGCAGGCAGAGCGAAGGAGATAATAATGAGGAAAAAAAGGGATAGAAGAAAATTAAATTTTAACTTGAGGTTGAAAAGAGAAGAGCAAATAATAACAACAACAACAGCAGCAGATCTGGTTGCATGTGAATAAGGTGGCAACTCTGTGCGCATGTACAGTCGACAGTCACAGTCGATAACAATTGCTTTACAAACTTATCGGTAGCTCAGGAACATGGCAGGGTGTTGGCTTATCAATTCTGAACTTGATTCAAATTCATTCTATCATTTACAATATACATATATGTTAATATATATATATATCTCCTTTTGGCCATTATTTGTAGTTTGTCATTTCTACACACTCACACACAGACACACACACAAAACGTAGACAGAGACAGCGACATTGACAGAGGACGAAACAAAAGTCAAACGGTTTTTTTTTCTCGTCTTTTCACACTAAAAACAACAATCACAAAAGAATGACAGAAGGAATCAATGAAAGGAAAAGAAAGAACGAATGAATGAAGAAACAAAAGTTAAAATTTAATTTTTCTAAAAGTACTTTTTTGTGTTGTAAGTTGTGCCAAGTACTGATAACGTTTAAGGTGTGATAAACTCGTTTTAAAATTTAACAACTATTTAAACTATTACTAAAACAAACAAAAACAAAAAAAAATTTGCAAAAATTAAAAAAAAAAATTATTATTATTTTTTATAAAAATGCTTTCGATATACATACACACACACACACACACACACTCAAATTCACACACACACCAGACTTCAAAAGTACTTTGACATTTGATTTGACAGCAACAACAACAACTACCACAACAACAACAAATTGCTTTGCTATTCAATTAACTACTTAATTTATTCATATTTATATATATATATCTATATATATACTTTTTTCATATAATTTCTTAACGTAAACCTATAAAAAAATATTTTACTCTTTGAAGGATAAAAAATCGATTTAAAACGAAATTTTTAAAATGAAAAAAATGATAATGAAAATTATAAGAGAAAAGGAAAAGAAGTGAGATGATTAAGATGGGAGGATACTTTTTAAAAGGGCATATTTTTTTATATACATATATTTACATATTTACATAAAGTTTTTAGCGGTACAAACATCGTGAGTACAAATCAATATTTATTTTTTTGTTTTGTTTTCGGTTTTTTTTTATGTCTTCGATTATATAAAAAACAAAACAAAAAGAATTTAGGGGTTTTCTTAAAACAAAAAACACAACTAAAAGAAAAACAAAAAAAATTGAGAGAATTTGTTTTGAATTGTTCAATTGTTAGGCGAGTGAAAGTTAGGATGATGAAGGAATGAGAAAGCAGTTGAAACACTTTTTATACGATGATTAACGATGGTTAACGATAGTTAACGATGATCACAATAACGATATAAAGCGAGTTTTAAACGTAGGCTTAACGACACGCCGAGCAAGTTGAAAAAGCCGAGCAAAGCAGCAGCAAATAGCCCAAAAAAAAATAAAGAAAGCCGTCACCTCACACTAAATACCAAAAAAAGAATTGAAAAAGTGAATGCATAAAATACTAATTCGAATAACGATATTACATCAAAAAGGTATTCAAATGAAAACTCTAAACAACGCGCCGAAAAGTAATGAAAATTAAAGTAAAAAAGTAATGAAAGAAATATATATATATAATACAAATTACAAATGGGGGTTCAATTTCTCTTTTAATGTTTTTTTTTTTTTTTTTTTTGTTAAATTAATCAAAACAAAAATTGATGTAAATTTGGACGCAAAATCAGTCAGTCAGCAGAAGCACATAAAACGGAATGAAATGGAAATGAAACAAAGCAAAAGAAAGCAGAAAGAATAAGAAAACAAAACTTAACCGGACATAGAATGAGATAGGTCAATGTTATAGAACATCCGATTAGAACAGATCAAGATCAGTCAGTTTACCTAAGCAGAACAGAACCGAAACGAACCGAAACAGAACAGAATCAGTAAAATAACTCCTCGGATACGACACAACTGTACTAAAAAAAAAAACAAAATTAAATTGAAATATTTAAACGTATGGCATTAAACATGCACATATATGAAGAAACTGTTGTCAAAAAGAAAGAAAAAAAAAACAATAAAAATTACTGCAACAACAAACAACTACAACAACAAAACTATTCAAATGAAATGAATAAAATATACATACATATATATTTTTAGCATTTAAGCGCATACAAAACAAAACAAAAAGAAAATGAAATATGAAAAGCAAGATAACAGAAATCAATATTGTCAGCCGTAAGAATTTACATACATGTACTAAAAAAAATTTAAACAAAAACAATGTGAAAAAAAATGATAAAATACGAAAAAAAAAATCTTAAGAAAAAAAGCCCACAAATTACATGCATACAACATCCAACACACACATACAACAAGTACATAAACAAATACGATATACGATTATATAGTATACAACATACACACACTTTATATATACATACATACATGCAATCCCTCTTATTAGTATATGTGTATTAGAAACAACAACAAAAAACTACAGCAAATTTATTATACACTGATTTTTGTCCACTAAACAATTGGCTAAAGAAATAGGTTTATATACCTATATACATATATACCATGTCCTGTAGAATATGACAGAGAGATTCAAACCGTTAATAGTGTGCAAGGAAACGAAATGGAATTGAAACACTCTGTTTGTTTCGCTTCAAAATTAGTTTTGTTCACATTTTTTTTTTTTGTATGTATATTTTGCATTTCTTTCATATTTCACATTTTTAATTATTTTTCTATTTCATTCAAAGCATATTTAAATTAATAATATTAATAATACATATATAAACATATGCTTTCTTTTAACTGTAATAAATTTATACGGTAATCAACTGGAGACTGAGCTACAACATATATTTAGTTACCGTTATGTTTATTGCATTTGAAGGTATTCACAACAACAACAACAATACACACACACACACACACACACACACACACCTATATACACAATACATACGATATGTTAATAACACTTATACATATACATATATATACATTTATTTTATACTAGATTTCATGAGATAATTTCAATAATTTTTATTGATTTACTAAATTCATGAATTCCATAAATTGCAAAGAAATTCATTTGATGCCAACGCCATTTTAGAACACAACCACACTCACACCCTCATACCCCTACCAATGTGCAACCCTTCCCCATCCTCCTCCCCTTCCCCCTGCCACATCAGAAAAAATATAAATACATCCCTTTCAAAGCATCCAGTTAACGATTTGCCTGTGTGATAGTAGTTTATAATTAAAATCGTTTACTGGATCCGTTCACCACACACCCTATACAACGCACACTAAACCACAAAAAAGAAAAGAAAAAAAAAAAAAAACAACAACACCACATCGCATTTTAAATGGCAAGCAACGTAGAAAACCACAAGGAAAATAATTATATAAAATACATACATATACATAATTCGAAAAGAAATAAATATTATAATAATAACAAATGGAAAGAGTTGAAAAAAGAAAAAAAAAATCAAATCCTACACAACATAATAATAATAATGATAATGATAAATAATACGAGTAACACTTACACAATATATTTTTATTTACTTTAATTATTTTTAAAGTACCTATTCTGTAGTTTAAAGTTTTTTTTTCGTCGTCGTCGTATACATGTATATGTTAAGTTCATTAATTAATCTACATAAATAATCTACATGCTAATGTGGACGGAGAGAATGTCCTTTACATTGTACATTGTATCTACATTACAGCGCTAAATATCTATAAATATTATAAACATACAAAAAAAAAAAACAGTAAAATTATTAAAAAAAACCAAAAAAAAAAAAAAAAAAAAACAAAACAAAATTGTTGATCTTTTTATTTCAATTGGTATTTAATTTTCTTGTAGTTTGTGGTTCAGTTTTCGTCTCCGTTTTCGTTTCCATTTCCGTTATTGTTTCATTTTCAGTTGCAGCTTAAAGAGAGTTTCAAATGTTTTATTGTGTTTCATTCCATTTGTTCCGGTTGCAGCGCTAATCAACAATCAATCAATAAAACCTCCAAATGATGCCAATGCGTTAAAGGGCCAAAATGTGCTTTCCCAATATGTTGCATGTTGTATGTATCTCCTCCTATATACATATATGTAGGTAACTTAACTATCCCACGAGCCCAAAATTCAAATCAAACCAAAAAAAAAAAACAACTTGAATTTAATGTTTATGTATGTGTAAAAGCAAAGAGCAAAATAGACGTAAAGAAGGAATAAATATGAAAATGAAACAAAACAAAACAAAAGAAAAGACACTAGAATCAAATACAATTAAAGAGAATGCATGTAAGTACATTTATATAGGCATACATACATATACATATACGATACATACTAACTAAAATATAATAAAATATTAAATGAATTAACTACCTCAGCTTTGAATATTTCTATAGAAATGTTATTAAATGTATTTGAATGGGCGACAGTAAGGAAAAAACTAAAGAAAAAACTTAAGAAAACAAATAAAAGAAAAATGGCATTAAACCAGTTTTAGAGCTGCATTTATATACTAGTAACAATACTAATTATATTAAGTGTACGTTTTGCATATTCCTATATAGTTAAATAAACAAAAAAGCAAACTAAATAATATTTAAACAAACATACATATATTAAAAAAAAAAAACAAATAACAATAATTTTGCGTCCATTTTTGTTGTTTCCTATACAAAGAATGAAGTGAAAGAAAAAAAATAATCATAAAAAAAAATCATATTTAAATACATATATAATTGTTTTAATTGTGAACGTAATCAAATGCAACAAAAATCAGATCCAGTTTCAGATGCAAATGCAGAGATCTCATGGATGATATACTACTACATACTCTATAAATACATACATGCATATTCCTATACACACACATACTAAATATATCAAATCCAAATCTGTGTATGTTTTGTACTTTCTGCCATTGAAAATTAAATGAAAACTAAAACAAAAAAATAAATAAAAACAAATAAGAAAATAAGCAAGGAAATTAAATTAAAATCCATAAGGAAGCTTTCTCGGTGTCAGTTGTGTCATAGTTTAGATTCAAAACAAACTAAGAATTTAATGAAGAATATTAATAAAATTTAAAATGACGAAAAAAAAAAATACTAAACAAATATTCGCAAACCAAAAAAATTATAACTATTATTTGCAAGACTTGCACCTAAACATACAATAACTAAATTAAAAGGTCAGTCAGTCCTGTATGGCATATTTATGCTAAATTTTCTTTTTTTTTCTCCTTTTCGGTGTAATTGAATGTTAAATGCTAGGCCAAAATGTGAAAAAATCTAACATTACAAAACAATACAATACAAACGCATAAGACATTAAACAAATTACTTATATACAAAACAACATTCAAAACTAAATTCAACACGCTTACACACTACATTACACTGCAACAAGATAATTAAATACTCGTGCATAAATTCAAAATTGATTAATTAAACAAAACAAAAAAAAAAACACAGCTACAAAATGTTTAAAAACAAATCCAAATACAATTTTTGTGAACATGTGAAAAAAAAACCAAAAATCGAAAAGAAATTTACTCAATAAATGATTTTTCGTATAAATAACATTTGTTTAAATATGGCGCTTTAGTGGGACAGCATTTAACAGCACTGTTAGAGTTATCGGATTGCTTAGCTATCGATTGGTCATGTTAGTGTCGATCGAGACTATTAACAGACTGTTATTCAACAGCATTGGACAACATCAAAATGTTATTAACATAACTCAAAACTATTTCTATTTGAAAATGCTGTCGTAACGGAAAATTGATTGCTCAGTGGCATTTAAATTTATTTATTGCTGTAAGAAAATAATATAAATTTCTTGTAGCATACACACTCTCTATCATAACGTTCTTAATTTTTAATTCAATGGCTGTCTGAATTGTTAGCTAAGTTGATTTCAGTCTATTTCTTAGTTTTTATCAAGTCTTATGCCAATTGTTTGTTCAGACAGCGAATACAATGTGTTATATCTGCATTGTTGTACTCTGATAACACATAAAAAACAGCTTTGCTATTAGATTGGCATTTTACTAGTTTCCTCATATTTTTGTTCCTTGCTTCAAGACAACACAATGGATTAGTCATTCCAATACCTGGACAATTTTTTTATTTTGAATTTGTATTTTTTTCTTTCTGAAGTTATAGAGATATACTTATATGGTATACAAGCAGATAAATGATAAGTTCTCAGTTTTTTGTTGCAGTAAATTTTATTGCGTTATTCCTTCGTCTCATTTCTGTCTTTCATATTTGTTTCTTTTTGATTGCTTGTTCGCTTGGCCTGATAAAACGTCGTGGCTGACGTTGGCGACGATAAGCCCTGCACCGGATAAGCCGCAAATGCCCCCAAGGCCCCCCTTGCAACAACCGACCGAGCGACCAACCGAACGACCGACCGACACGAATTGCAATGCACAAATACATGCATATCGCTCGTTAAATAGAAGAGTGACATAAGTCAAAAAACACGAATTATGAGTAAATGATGCAAAAATTTTAATCTATGTTGTGTCACAATTTCATTATCCTACCTTTAATACAAACAGCGTGAGAAGTGTTTATGTTTGAACGCTTTGCAGGTAGACATATGGCAAATGAAAACTTTAAATGCGTTTATCTCGAAATGCCATTTTTTTTTGCTAGATATGTCACTCTTCTAGTAAACGAGCGATACATGAATAAACACACACACAAGCATAGCTGGCATTGTCGGTTAGTACGTGCACACTTGATTGCAATGTGCCCGGCTTTATTTTCAGTGTCTGAGTCTTAGTCTCAGTCTCAGTCTCATTCTCTCACCTCTCTCTCGCTGCCGCTCTCGCTCTCACTCTCTCTATTCTAGGCTGTTGCCGTCAAGGCTGATGCAAGGCTGATGCGGCACTGATTGCCTGCCGAAGATTCCGTTAAACCTACACCTGAACTTGCAACTGACCAACCGGTTGATTGACTATGCAACATGGTCCAACAAAAACAACACACATAAATATATATTTGGAAGCAATTATTAATTAAACTTAATCAATTTATGAACTTTTACAAAAAGTACTTAGTATAATCCTAAAAAAATTGGAGTTACATTTTCATTTTGTTTTTTTTTTAACTTTTATTCTTAAAAAAAAAAAATAAAAATTAACGCCGATCTTTTCTAAGAATATCTATATCCTATAGAATCCTAGTCTAATTGAGCAAACTCGGCTGTAAAAGAACCTGTACTTGTATAATTTGTAAAAATAAAAATTTTAATTAAAAAATTCAAATATTGTAATAAATATAAATAAATTAAGAATTAAAGCTTCTAAATCGAAAACTTAGTTGGATGCTCTACCACAGGGCCAACAAACTGACAGATATTACTTTAAAAACTTTAATAGTCAGTTTTGTGAATGCCGAATCCGAAAAATTATTAAAATTGCCCTTAGAATTTGGTTTCTCTTTTTTTTCCATTCTTTTCATTCTCGCCTTTAAAAAAGAAAGAAAACAATTCTAAGGACAATTTTAATAATTTTTGACAAAGTTAAAATAATCTTTTCACATTTAAAGCGCGGGTTCAAAAAATGTATCTACTACATATTCAAACACATGAGATACGTATGTACATACATATGTTATTAGCAAGTATTTACCATAATCATTTAAATATGAACATATGTACATATTTTGACGATATAAGTATGTATGTAGTACATATGTATACGCATATGTGTGTGTACAGAGCGTTAAGTGAATCCTTAATCATCCATAAATGAAATGCTGTTGCATAGTGCTGCTGCATCCTCAATCGTGCCCCCGCATACACGACCAGAAATACGCAGCATACATACATTCACACACACACACACACACACACCCATACAGTCGCACAGCAATGGCCAAACATTTTGTCAACGTCTCTGTTGGCGTCGCTGCCCGCGCACTTTCAACTCTGTAACTGAAACTGAAAAATAAAACCAACTGCTTCGCTGTCGCTAGCTCTGTCGCTCTTATTGTGCTCGGTGCTCCACAATGCGCTCCCACTTGCTCGGTCAGTGCTGATGACTACTGGCTGCCAAATGCCGAATGCCGAATGCCGAACACCAAATACCGAATACCGAATACCGAATACTGAATGCCGGCTGCTCTCTTCTCTCTGTTCTCTGCTCGCTGGCGACTGCGCTGCTCGCTTCGTATTTTCGACGCTATGCTTTGTGCTTGGCGCTTGGCGCTGCTTCTGCGTCAGGCACTTCGTTGGAGTTGCACGCGCTGCCGGCCGCATTCGTGAGCAACAATTCGTGCGAGTCGGACGGAGTCGGTTACTCCGATTTGAAAGAAGAAGAAGAAGCAGAAAGCCTTTGCCTTTAACATTGTTTTTTGTTTTTTTTTTAAATACATATATATATTAATTTTATATTATTAACTTTTTGTTGTTGTTTATCATCGTGATACATTCGCCATTTTTTGTACATTTTCGTCGCGTCGTTTTGTGTTCTTCTTGTACTTAGTTACTAAAAAAGCAACCCACAAAAAAAAAAAAAAGTAAAGAAAAGAATATCAAAAGATACACCAAAGCCAAGCGGCAAAAAATTCATTGAACTCTCTCAGTTGAGTGCAGCGCAGCGCAGGAGCGACCCAGCAACAACACACAGAACACTACAACAACAACAACAACAACAACTCTACAGCATCCCAGTCCAGCAACAACATCAATAGCAGCAACATGTCAGACGGCATTGAAGTTGAACAAATCGTTGAGAGCAAGCCGAGAAGGGTGAGAGATACTTTTACACATGCATACACATACATACATACATACATACATACATACATGCATACATACTTACAGTGAGTCAAGCAAGTGCCTTGACAAAATCAAAATTCACATACATACAGTCGAGCTTCCTTAACTCGAATAAAAGAATTTTTTTTTAAGTTTATTTAAGGAAACTACAACTTCATTAATGTTAAATTATGATGTAAAACATAAAATTTTAGAAACAAGTAAATACAAACTCATACATTCAAATTGTAAGCTCGTAAATCTTTTAAGTTAAACAAAACTTAAAAAATCTGAAATTTGTTACTAACATTCATACACTTCAAATTGCTTTTGCCCCTACTTTACTATACTTAAACTTTTAAATTTTCTCTTATTCTTCAAGTTAAACATAACTTAAAAAATCTAAAAATTAGGGTCTGATAATTTTTTTTCTGTTATTTTCTAAAAAAATGGCCAATTTATTGGTGCTTTTCCAGAAAAATTCGACTTACAGAAGCACTTGCCAATATTTTTGTTTGAGTTATGGAGAAATTCGAGTTACGGAAGCAGAATTGTTTGTAATTTGCTCAGTAAACGCTTTTGCCACTCAGTTTTGTTCGAGCTAGAGAAAATTCGAGTTTTAAAAGTTCGAGTTAGGGAAGTTTGACTGTATTTAAATTGTATATTTTTAAAATACATGTTAAGTGAAATGACAATTGTTTCAAGTAATTTCTTCAACTTGTTCAAGGATAAAATTTTAATTAAAATAGAAAATATATCAGGCCTGCATCGGTTTTGACTTTCGCTAAGATTTTTTTGGAAGTGAAAATCTATGACCTGTTCTAATTTAATTGCAGAATCATTTGGCATATTAAATTCCCTTTGAGTTGATGAATTTAAGTCAGATCATTTTGAAGAACTTAGCATAAATGCAAATTGAAAAAATGCAGTTCAAGAAATCCGATAAAAGTGGAAGTCTGAAAAATTGCCATATGTTTTTTCAATGGAATAATTTGAAAAATGTTATATTTTGAGCTTAAATGTTTATTAAAGAATTTATTTGGTCAAAAATATGATATGACTTACTGTACATATGTAGGTACAATATGTATGCATAGGTATGTAAGACAATATTAAGACAAGCAGAAAGAATTAGACTCGTAAAAGATGCGACAAAGGGGCAGAGCGCGTAGAGAGAGAGAGAGAGAGAGAGAGAGAGCCAAAGGAAGAGGGAGAGCAAGAGCAAGAGGAAGAGAGCGAGGCTGTGTCAGACGCGCTGAGAGTTGGAGCCTCAAGCCCAAAGTCAAGTGTGTGTGTGTGTGTGAGTGTGTGTGTCTCGCCGCATACATTGATAAGTGTGTATAGATGAACCGACCAGGGCCAAACACACACACACACACACACACACACACACACACAGCCTTAGCCGGTGCCGTTGCCAGACAATAAAAACTTGAAGAAGGAAGCAAGAAAAGGCAATAAGAATAAAAAATGTATATTTTTGGCATTTGACATTACTGCGGGGGAGGCTGCAGCATATGCAAAGGATTAAGTTGAGAGACAGCAACAACAACAACAGCAACAACAACGACACTGCATATCAAGTTCAAGTGCGCAACGGCGACGACGACGACGACGACGGCGGCAGAGGCAGCAACGTCGCGTCGCAGCTGCACTTGTGCACAAAACAGTTACGTTGTACAGTGGCTTCCAGCTTATTTGACCTATTACTCTGACATTTCACACAACTTAAATGATTTTACATTTTAACACCAAGGAGATATAAATAAAAATTTTAAAAGTATTGCTTAAACTAGAGCTAAACATTTTTATTTTTCATAACATTATATCTGAGTTAAGCACTAAAAACCAATCAAAATTTTAAATATAGTGGGTGTGAGCCACTGTACATATTTTAACGTTCTTACCTACATAAATGTATGTACATTAGAGTGGGCCAATTTGTATGGAGTAAAAAAAATGCACAAAGCGGTTATGAAAATCGTAATCTGCGATGAATTCTAAGAAGAATTGCCCAAGAAACCATGGTTCTAAAATCAGTATTGAGCTTCAACTTTTTAGAAAGAAGTTATAATTTTTTTATGTTATTTTTCATATATATTATCTCTAAATTCGTTATAATTATGCTTCTATCTGTGGTTTTCTTTTGTTTCTTTTTTTAGATAAGTTTTATTAAAAAGACAGTTTCGCCATATAAAACACATGAAAAACTTTCTCGAAAAAAGTGAAAGATTGGTATTGATTTTAGATATATGGTTTCTTGAGCAATTCTTCTTAAAAATCATCGTAGATTTTGAATTTCATAACCGCTAAAGTAAATAATTGTATGCAGAAAATAATACCTATAGTGATATATAAATATATTTCTATCTTATCAAGAAAACTGTTTGTGGTTTGCTACAGTGGCAGCGAAAGCCACTATCATTGGCAAATTGTTGCCACTGTTGGTACAGCATTTGATGCAAATGCTGATAGCACTTTGAGTGAGTACAGTATGTAGTATGAATGTTGATTCGATGGATTCGCTGTGAGTCATAACAGCTGCAATGCCACAAAATGCGAATCCACATGACTCAAGAGTTAATCACAGAGTTTTTTTTTTTATATATATATATTTTTGTTGTTTTCCACTTGGTTTTCACAGCAGTTGCAAACTAATAATTTAATGTATTTACATGCAAGTGTGTGTGTGTGTGTGTATATATATATAAGCCTAATCTGTCGGAACAGAGACGCACCATTTACGGTTATAACTCAATCAATAAGTCAAACAAAGCGCGCACACACAAAACACAATAAAAGAGCCATGAAAATTGAAACGAAATGCGTTCAAGCGGGCTTCGACAACAACAACAATAACAACAACAACAATCATAATAACAATATCAAAAACAACAAAAAAAAAACATCAAAAACGCCAACAACATTATAAAATTCAATGCCAATAAATAATACATATTGAATATCGTTTTGAGGTACGCAATACGCGGCGTATGCGCAATGCCGCAATTGCCTCTCATATCAATGACAAACTACACATACTACACACATACAATACAATTGCAATACATAACTGTGATTGATATGAAATTGTGCAGTCAATTTAATAAGCATATATGTATGTATATGTATTTATATACTTGTTAAGTTGGCTGCACTTCCTGATGCGCCAATTTTGGGCAACGATTTGCAACTTCTTCGTATTGTTTTAAGTATTTCTCAATACGCGATGAGTCACACACACACACACACACACACACACACACACACATACACACAAATGAACAATCAACTGCAACACAAGTTCATTCCTTTGTGTTTCAGCCAAAATAAAGTAAATAAAGTAAGCAAATAAAAAAAAATAAAAATACTGCAGAATTATTAATACATACAGCAAAAAGGCAATAACAACGACCGCGCGACTACAAAAAAAAAAGATCGACCTCCCCTTCCTACCACACCCAACACCCCCCCCCCCCCCACCCCTCCCCTTGTTGGCCACATACCACTTGCCGTTCCCTCCACTTCCACTTCCACTTGTCACGGGGCAAATGAACGCTGATTCATGCAAATTTTGCCATCAGTTGCATTTCGAAAATGTTTTCGAGAGCAAACAGCATATAAGTATGCAAAACAAACCGAAACAGATGTTTCCCCCCCAATGATTCTACAGTTTATGATCCATCCCAAAAAAAAAAAAAAAAAAAAAAAAAAAAAAAAAAAAAAAAAAAACCACAGCAACACCTTCAGTTGCAGCTATGGATGTATGTGCAGCATGTGGGTTACAGACAAATATATTTAGAATCTCCCCTAATATAAGATCAGGCAGCCAGACATTAACCATCGCCTTTAATATTGATATCTGAGATATGTGAGACATAAGCTCGCATGGTATTTAATGAAATTTACAAAGTGGAAACATGCCAAAAATATAACCTTATTTGGAGAATAATTAAATACAACTATATTAGATCTCTGTAATATACTCTTTTTAGATAAGAATATAAAGTGGATCATAATTTGTTTATATAAATTGTCTTTACAATGACAAATGCACCTTAACAGATGAATTTTTGGCAACATTATCAAAATAATTGCAAATAAATCTGAATTTGTATGTATAATCATGACATAACTTATTTTTTTATTATATTATTATACAATGATCAGTCAGTCAGGGCAAAGAATTTTCTATATATATAGATAGCAATTGAAAATATGAGTTATATTATGATTTTTTATAAATTTAAATTAAATGATTATTTAATTAATTTTTGACTTATTAAATTGTTTGATTTTTAATATAAAGAAACAAACAATTTGTATTATATAATTAATAATTTAAAAAATTACAATCTTTGCCGTACCTGAATTCAATTATTCGTTAAATATTCAATGTTTTTAACCCTAAGTTATAGTGAGTAAAAATAAAATACCCTAGACCTCCTGATCGACTAATCCCTTGTCAAGAACTTGACTCTGAGTCACAATTTGCGGTTCTTGTACTAACAAGGCTCAATTTAAGTTTTTTTTTCTTTTACCACGCACTTTACTATGTATAGTAGCTGACTCAATAATGTTTGTTGTTGTTGTCCGTTGCGTGTTGCATTTAGCACAAAGTCTCATTGGATTTAATGTGGAATTCGTTGTGATTGTGACCGACGCTTTAGTCAGCATTAAACAATTTTAATGTTGAAAACCACATTCTATGTACATATATCAGCATATATATCTATAAGAATTTATATTTTTACTTGGGTATCGTTTTTGCCATTTTTGTGTGTCGCTTACGCATCAGTTTCTTTTTTTTTTTTTTTTTCATTAGCTGCACATTTTTTATTAAATCACCGGGCCAAAACAAACAAAAGAAAAATTTGCTGATACAGTCACACATACATACACATGTAGATACTGATACCGATATTTATAGATATATACACATATTTCATACATATTTATTTACTATCGCCAGGCATTTTCGTTGAGTAATTAAAACGAAACAAAATGTTAACTAAAAGCAAACAATTGCTTAACTAAAGTGTGCTCCATCAGTTAATACCCAACAGTCGATAATTTTTGGAATAGCTTCTGTGTCTATCATGCAAACAATATGTAACTTTGAGTATCTAGAGTTCACATGAAATTCAACTGAGGATCTTGACACGAAAGTATTTATAAAGTGCATAAAACGAATATTGTTCCCTAAATTGAATTAAAGATTCTATTATTCAAAATTGTTCTACATTATTGATCATTTATCATGAAAAATCAAAAAAAAAAAAAAGAAGTCTTCAGATTAAAGGTAAATTTAAGGAAATTAATGTAATAGTAAAAAATTATTTTGAATTCGGAATAAAGTCTTAAATTCAACTTTTTGGCATAAAACTAGAAACTTTAAAATACAAATTTATAATAAATGTATTGAAATATCGGTTGTCCCATTTTATTAAATAATAAAATACGTTCAAAGAATATTCTTGATTTTGGACATAATAACACTATTTTTACTGTCAAGTTAATCAACATTTGATGCCATCAAACAAACAAAAGAATAACTCTTGAAATATCTACATGTTTGGGGAATAACACACAAGCATATGGGCTTAAGATTAGATAAAGATAACGACTAAAAGTCACATGAATTAAAGTAAACTTAATGCACTTGGCAACAAATCTCTCTGCCTGGTTGAGTGTGTGTGTTTGTGTGTGTGTGTGTGTGTCTGATAAAGAAGTAATCAATAAATGTTATATTATTATAACAAATAAGTGATGGTAACCCCATGTCGAGTTATTGATCGATCACTTTTGCTTTCGTTCCGTCTGGATACAGAATTAGAGTTCAGTTTAGACTACATACAGAGAAGAACATTAATTAGAAGAACTACTTGAAGATTGAAAGATTGCTCAACACGAATTACCAAGAAGAACGAGCAGCAGAAGAAGAAAGAAGTGGGAAAAACAAACAAGTGTCGTTGGAGCTACTATAAATCAATTTCGATGTCGTCGTCGTCGTCGTTGTCGTCGTCTTTGTGGCTTATCTGGAGAATAGGGAATTGAGATTACACTTGCGTCAATGCTGCACCCGCACAGCGATCCAAAGTCACACCCAATCCCACACCCCGTTTGTAAAGCAAACATACTGTACATCAAAATACTCATCATACGATTTTATATACTATAATTGAGGTTATATCCGACACGCCCAGTCTGAGAAATGGCCTTATCAGAAATGCCGTTAATTGTTGCGCTCCAAATTATGATATCTAATTTAGAATACGATATGATACGATCATAAGAGTCATAATTCTAAATTTATTTCTCATATGCTTATGCCAAATTGACCAAACAGTTAGTTTCATTTATATATTTTTTTCTCTTTGCATCTCTTTCTCTGCGTTTTCTTTCTATTTGGCACAGTTTAGCATCATTTGTTGCATATTTCTTACATTTTTTTTTTTTTTTTGTGGGTTAAATTAATTCAGCAAGAGTTCGACCTGAAGTTTTGTCATCGGTCGTGAAAGTTGTTTCTTTTCGGTGTTCTTTTCTTCTCATCTTTCTAATTGTTTCGCTTTTCAGTGCGCAACTTTTCTAATTGATTTTTCTCACAACTCTCGAACAACAGCAATCAAATCGGTCAATGAACGCATTATGTTGTGTCTGTGTGTGTGTGTGTGTGTGTGTGTTTGTGTTTGCGTCTTACTCAAAAGCTGGAGACAGTTTTTCGTTCATCTTTAGCTCTCATTTCTTAGATGCTCATATCTCTCTTCCAGTTCCCAGCTCCCAAAATCAGATCAAAAACCCAAATAAAATACACACATACATCATCATCCGTCTCCCCATCATCAACACCAGCATCATCGTTTCCATTCAGCACGAACATCGCTTCGTTTCGTGGGGCGACAACAAAATTATCTTTAAACCGTTTCAGTTTTTCCGTTTCTTTTTTTCCCCCCATTTTTTTTCTGTTGTCGGCAGCTGATTGAAAAAATTGTGAGGCTTAAATTGTTTCAAATGGAGCAAAACAATGCATAAATCTTGATTGAAGCCGACTCAGCTTCAGATACATTTCGTAGATACTTTCGAAATGCAGACACAAATCTATGGAGGAAAATCTATCTTAGCACTCGTGACGTTATGTGGGCTTCATTTCAACCTACTAACTCAAAATTATATTGATATATTATTGTGATGCAGGCACTCTAAACTGTATTCAATTTAATGTATATAAATTTTAAATATGTATATGTATCTGGGGTTTTCCCCTTGTTACTCAATATTCGTTATGTTTAATCTTCAATCACTTATTAATCACGAAGTTTTTTTTTTATTCCATTTGGATTCGTTTTTACATTGTTGAATCATAAATATATCTTCAGTCTCTTTAAGTTTGAACTATTTTGTAACTGTGTATTCTCGATAAACGGCAAGAATTTTCATTGGAATTTGTGTCGGAAAACATTCGACGACATTCGGAATAACAGTCGTTTACCTTATCGCATGGTTTATTCTAGTGAAAAAGCGTCAAAGGTATAAAAATAAGATAACTTAAAGAGAGAAAAATAAGTGGCCTGACAAGCTGAAAAGTATTTTTTGTTTTTCGACGCATTTTTTTGTTAAACCTTTTTTGTATCAAAACTAAGAAGTTATTATTATTCACTGTATATTAAAACTATATTTTCTAGGCAAACACCTCTGCTAACTATCGTTTCGGTAGATTCAATATCTACATCCTGGCCGATAGTTTTCTGTACTAGACACGTGGACAGCACTGTGCTTTTGTGCGCTTCTTTATACACTTACGTGCACAAATATATACTCACTTAAAGTGTTGAATTGCTTGTTTTCATTAACTGCATTTTAATTTTCAAGGAAATTCGATGTTGAATAATTTATGCAACACTCTTGAGCCTGAACAAATTGAAGAGTTTTGTGCAAAATATAAAATGCATTGGCGTGATTGATTTGTAAATTTATTGCTATTATTATTATTATTGTTATTGTTTTGGCTCTTGGCACGGAAACAAAACGCAAACGCAAACGAAAACGAAAGTATCTGAGAGGCGAGACGCGCAATGTATCTGATGGATACGTGCCATGCTTAAGACAAGTTGAAAGCACTTGGCGCTGCCTCAATGCGCCGACGCGCCACATACATTAAACATCAGCCTTAATCCCACACGATAATCACGAAATGCACAAAAAAAAAATATAATAATAAAAAAGAAACAAAGTGGTTGAATGATTGTAAATACAGACAAAGTAAATGAACTTTTGGGGGAGTAGCAATTGATTTAAAGGGGGGAGGTGTCTTTGATTCCACCACTCAACAAATATACTTATATTATAATCTTGTGTCATTATAGATGCCACTGGCGACATCATTGGATAAGGATGCCATACGCGAGGCCTACGAGGATGTCCGCTCCGATCTCACAGACACCGAGTGGGCGGTCTTTAAATTCGATGGCGCACAGATAATTGTCCATGGGCGTGGCCAGTGTTTCGAGGAGTTCCGCCAACAGTTTGGCGATTCGGAACGCGCTTTCGGCTACATCCGCATCCAAATGGGCGATGAGATATCGAAGCGCAAGAAGTTCATTTTCCTTACGTGGATCGGACAGGAAGTGGGCGTCATACAGCGTGCCAAAATGTCCACAGACAAGGCGCTCATCAAGGATGTGCTAAATGTAAGTATCTACAACTATAGACATTCCGTATTTTATACCCTTGCCGATCACTGTAGCTTTAACAAATAATATAATATATTGTAGAGATCTGGTTAAATTAACTGAAATTAAATGTTCATCCGCTATAAAATGTAATATTCCGATACTATCCAGTTTATGTTACGCTTAACGATGAAAGAAATAATTTAAAAAATATTTACGTTTTACATACAAAATCATAACTTTCAAGTGATCATTCCTATGGCTGCTAATTGATATAGTCATCAAATTTTAATTAAATTTGATTAAAATATTTAAATCATATTTTTTCTTAAATATTCTAACCTTTCTCTGTCTATTCACAGAATTTTGCCGTAGAGCTGCAGGCGGGCGTGGAGGCTGAACTGGACATTGAACTGTTCCGGGAGGCATTGAATCGCGCTGGAGGCGCCAACTATGGCACCGGCATCCGGGACAATTGAGCAGCTGCTCAGCTGCCGCCGACAATTGGCCGACAATCTTCATAATTATTTTTTTTTTGTGTGCAACCTCTTCAATTGCTGACTTAACTCTGCTACTTTTTTTACTTAATTATTATGAATTAATTTTATGCGATCGTAAAATATTTACTGTACATTTTATGTAATATGTAATAAACAATTAAACAAGAAAGAAAACAATAACCCAAAGCAGTTGTAACAACTATTTCAGGGAAAATCTTAACTTTTTGTGGATCCAAAAATTTGTTATATATTTTTCGTATTTCAATAGATGTATTTTTTTTTTGTACAGCTGGAACAGCTTCAAATTTTAATATTTTCGATTTTAAAAGCGGAATGTCATTCTGATCTGTAAAGTTGATAGGTCAAAGATTTAACTAACTTCAAACTTTCATAACTTTGTAAAAAATAAACCGATTTTCAAACGGAATATCATTCTAATCTTGGTTTGGCCTCTTAATTTGTTCTGCATTCAAATAAAATAATTTTCTAAAAAAAAAAAAAAAAATTATATTCCCCAAAATCATGGGCTAAGGGTCCCCCCTTTGGAATTTCGAAAAATTAAAATTTAAAATCTCAAGTTTTCACTGTTAATCAACTAATTATAGTGTAATTAGTATAAAACAACACTTTAAATTTTGATTCTGAGAAGTTATATATATTTTTTTTTAATCATGATAAATTGGATAAAAATTTGCACTCGTAAAGTTGGTAGGTCAAAGATATGACTAACTTCAAACTTTCGTAACTTTGTAATAACTAAACCGATTCTTAAAAGGAATGTCTTTCTGATCATGGTTTGGCCTCTTAATTCATTCTGCATGTGAACTTAATTAATATCGAGAAAAAAAAAAATTTTCCTTTAGATCTGTGTTACGATTATGTTATTATGTAGAGGGTTAATTATACGGTTTTTTAAAAGCACATAATTCAAAATCCAAGTTTAATATTTCGTATAAAACAGCACTACAACATTTTAAAATTGAATTGCTGAACCGGTACTGATACCAAAACCGAATAGAAAACCCGAAAAAGATCCTTTTACCGAAATTGTTTTGGAACGTAGCGGAACCGATTATTAATTCGGTTTGATTCCCTAGTTACACATTTCATAGACAACCAAAACTTTCATATAACCAAAAGTTTCATACAACGATTTCTTAATATTACTGCCATGCTGTAGAAATTTGTTCCGAGTCATGTTTAAGATTTCACTTACCTCATTAAATGATATATATATGTATATGACATAGCATACATGATATGATATGCTATTTCTCCATTTAAATAATTTCATTTCAAATGCTTGGATATAAACTTGGCTATCTGTTTACTGAGCTGGCGTCGGTCATATATCGTTTAACCAACGAATACAAAATGTGTTTTTGTTGCAGACTTATGTCTAGGTAAGGGGAAAGAATTTTTATAAATGAGTCTGTGTGGTGATTGATGGATTGATGCTTTGATAAATCGTGGGATGTTTGTTGATGAAATGTTTAATGTAGTGTCTGGGATGAAAAAGGCGTTTTCCCCGGTTGCTTTAACGATCCCGAAAGAGTACTGAGTGTAGGGCATCAATGTCCACCTCCACACCCGACGAGTTGGTGGTCACAGTGCGAGAGCTGATCAAGATAGAGATGAGTTAGTACAGAATAGACTTGGGGAGCAAGGAATATAGCTGAGAACTCACCTGACCGAGTGTGCACTGCGATTGGATGAGTGTGGATTGACCAGGACACAGTGCATAGGCTGGCCATCGAACTCACGCTGATGATAGGCATCCACAGCCATCTCAGCATGCTCCAGTGACTTGTAAATGACCTCGGCGGTGCCGGGACGCACCACATGAGCATCGTACATTGGTCCAATGTCGTTAAACAGCTCCCTTATGTCGGCTGTTGTGACGTTTGTGTGCAGATTGCTAACAAGCAAACGATAGCCGGGCTTATTGTTCACCACACTGAGTGGCAACGGCATTGACATCGATGGCGGACTGCGACGCTGGTGCAGATTCATCGATGACATACCGGCTGCAGCCTGATGTCCGCTGCCATTCTCATTAGCATAGATGCCATGGGAGACACGGCGATCGGGCTCGTTGCCAAACAGGCGGGCACGTAGAGAATCTGGTAAATTGGATGTGGCCACCAAATTGCGCTGACGACGCTCAAACAGTTGCTCGCCATTATCGCCATGACCAACGAGCGGTGGGGGTGGCAGCGAGGGTCGCTCCACACGATTGCGTGCCGACTCATAAATAGCAAAGGGATCAGCGACCATTGGATTGCTGCCTCCGCCTGGCGATGTTATTTCCACACCATCCATTTCGAGGTCATAGCCATCATAGGCACGTGACAGCCTCGGACGCACCACTCCCCCCTGCTGTTGGCTGGTGTTGTAGCTGCCCATATGCAGTGTGCGCGCGATTTCCTCTGCAAGGTGCAGAATACAAAATGTGAGTCATTTGCCCAGTCGACAATACAATTGTGGTACTCACCATCCTCCAGCTGCTGCATGTTGTCATAGTCCACATAGCCGCGTGGCACAAATGGTTTGGCGGCAGCATTGAGACGACTCGATTTGTAGCCACTGTGCGTTGGCATTTCATCCTTGGGATCCCATAGTGTTTGCACCATGGCGCCCGGCCGATTACCCACCGTAATTATACGTTGACCGAATCGACCTTTGTGCACGCCACCTCCTCCTCCTCCTCCACCTGCTCCGCCTAATCCAATACCAGGTCCACCTCCAGCACGACCAGCGCCAGTTACTCGGGATTGCATGCGCACTGATTGCGGCGGCAGCGGCATGGGCAACGGCATGCGCTCCTTCTTCCGCTCGAGCAGCACGTTGCGGGCATCGATGCCGGAGTCGCGTATATTCTGATTGAGTATATCGCGAGCATCGATTATTTTGGCGCGCGTCTTTTGTATTATCTTGTTACGTGCATCGAATGTACGCTGATGTCCAGCCGGTTTGTTGAGCGGCTTTCGTGGCTTCATTTGCACTGCATTGCTTTGTACAAAATATCAAAATAACAACATAAACGTTACACTCAAATTTTCTAGCAAAATCAACGCCATTTTCTTTTGGCCATATTTTTTTTGTTGGATGTGTGTGAAACTTACAGTCTTTTCTCATTGGCCCGGGGAGGGGGGGGATTGTGTGTGCGCTTGCGCTCGATTATTTCATCTAGGCTGAGGTCCACGTCCATGGTATTCTATTTTTTTGTGCACTCCGCACTCCGCACTTGCAATTGTTCGTTTAGCAAACTTTGCTCGCCATGCAATCAATATGCTTAAATGTTACAACAAAATTTCACAGTTTGCGATGTTGTCTTGACGTCGTTGCCGTATGCAGCCAAAGAAAAGTGTCAAGCGGCGGCTAGAGATGCAACAGTATCGTGTATAATATCGATAAGCCCATTTGCAATCGATTGTGAAATGCAACTTGTTTATTATATTTTCTTTATTGATTTTGTCGAACATAATTTAAATGTATATATTTTAAGCATATTTATTAACTGTGTAACGCAACGGTAAATACAGCGGTTAAAAAAATGCTTAATAATATCGCATAATTAAATCATCGTCAAAAATATCTATCGATATATCGATATAGTGATATTGTCAACAACCCTACACAACTCTAGTTGTCAATTATTCTTTTGGTAATATAATTATTTTCGCTTGCACTCGCTGAACGAGTTCTTGAGTGCAACTCACTGAAAAGGTGTTCCCAACAACTGCTGTAGTAGTAACTGTAAGATCAGTTGGTAAGAGCTGCAACAGCGTCCCCCGCATGCTGAGTGATAAACAAAAAACACCGCAACAAATAAGACAAGATGAATCCGTGCGCTGTGCCAACAGCCGTGCCCGATGTTGACGGAGACAAGCGCTGGCAGAGTATACATCGCCGGTTTATATCCGATTGCCGTGAAAAGGATCCCGATGTGATATTCCTCGGTGATTGCATCTTCGAAACGCTGCAGGACACCGAAACCTGGAACCAATACTTTGCCCCACTGCACTGCCTCAACTTTAGCATACGCGAAGATCGCACCGAGCACGTTCTCTGGCGCATCGAGAACGGCGCACTCGACAATGTCAATCCCAAAATCGTTGTCCTGCACGTCGGCACCAACAACGTGGGCAACAGTGCCGCCGAAGTGGCCGAGGGTCTCCTCGCCAATGTCACCAAGATACGCCAAAAACTGCCGGGTGCCTACATTTTGTTACCGGTAAATACCCGTACCCGTACCTGTACCCGTACTCGTTACCCGTTACTTGTACCCGTTTCACTTACTAAGAATTGCCTATTTGGGTAAGATAAAGTGGCTCACAGTTTATTTCAAACAGCATTCAGAAAAATTTATAAATTTGTCAAAATGCAGTTTGATTTATTTTTTATATATTTCTGGAACATTTTTAAACAATGTTAAACTTGAAAAATAACAATGTTAACCAAAATAACTATGTTAGCTTAATTATGTTAAAACAGAACAAAAGAAAACCGTTTGATACCATTTAAACTATATAATGTAGTAGTCCGATCTTAACTAAATTTGGTCAGACAATACAATATAAACAAATTGGTTGATACATGTCAAGAAACAGTATATAGTTTTTCAAACTAAAAGTTTATTCTCTTCCAATTGCTCCAATGTCATCTCCAAAATATAATGATTAATTATATATTATTTAAATTTTTTTAATATTCATATATAAATATATCTTTACGAAGTTATTTGATCACAGTATAGTTAGAAATTTAGTGGGTCCTATAAATTGTGAACCACTGTACGTATGATCCGATCCTTGTCGACATTGATAATGAAATTACATATATTTATTTACAGTCGCTGTTACCACGAGGACAGCACCCGAATTCGCTGCGTGACAAAAATACAGAGATAAATGAATTGATTAAGGAGCAGACAAAGGGATTGGATCGGGTGCAAACGGTTGCCATCGACAAGGGTGTAGTGCAGGGAGACGGCAGCATCAGTCACCACGATATGTTCGACTATAAGAATCTAACCAATACCGGCGCCCATAAAATACTCGAACCATTGCATGATTTGCTATCGCAAATACTCAATGAAAATGAACTAGAACGCGATCTCACTCCATCTGAATAGTTCTCTCAATCATGCTGGGAGCATAATGAGATGAAGCTCATGAGAGAGTATTCACTCTCATCGGCGTCACCTTCTGCTCTCAACTAACTCAGTAAAAAAAAAAAACAAAATCAAATATTAAAAAAAATAATAATTTCAAAAAAGATATGAAAAAATCCAAATCCACTCCAGCTGCTTGATCTTTAGCAATGAAAGTATTTACTCGTGTATTAATCGGAATTGAGATATTTGTTTCCGTACACAAAACGAAAGTTTCCTTAACCATCATCATCATATTGATATTTAATTTTATTTTCCTCCCTTCTCCCCTCACTCAGTCCGTTAGATTTAAGAAACACTTAATAACAACAAGATGATATACAAACACACGAGAATTTTGTATTTTGCATTTATACTAAAATATAATTATGATTAAAATACATCTTACTTTAATGTGCATATTAGTTTCATGGCCACCAGATGAAAAATGAAACTTACATTCCCTGGAATTTTTTCAAAATATTTAATATGTAGTATTTTAAATATACATGTTCTTATAAAAAATGTAATATTTTTTTTTTGAAAACCAAACTCATGAATATTCACGTATTTAAGCTTGCAAGTGTCGGCAATAGGACACAAAAATCCCACTAATAGTGTAAATTGGATGTACGCCAGGAGAAACTTCCGGCGTTTTGGTGATGAAAATGTGAAATATGTGAAATTTACAACTGTGGCAGCTAAATAGGAATTCAGTTGTTGCTTGTAATCTTGAATAAATGAAATGTCTTAAGTATTTGTGTATATGTTTTAATATAAATTAATGAGAGCATTTAGTCGCGTCAAAATGAACAGAAAGAAAAATATTTTTTACTGGCAAAAAATAAATCACTTTTATCTTTGGTTTAAAAATGTAGCTTTTTTTAATCTTCCCGCTAAAAGTGGTTTTTCTGCTCAGAAGCTGACATCACTAGGTGCCTAGAGACATGCAGTGCTTAAATATCGCAACTATCGATAGCATCAATATACAGTATATATCGTGACTCACAATTTGTGAGCGCTGATTTTGTCTAATAAGACAATTTTGTTTACATTTATTTGTTCTGTTCTTCCTGCAAAATTAACAAATTTCGAGTGAGCTGAGCTTTATTTTTGCACTCGTTACAACATGAGTTGCTACGGATGCAGCCGTAAATATGGTCTCTTCTGCAAGGAGGTAAACACTGACAGACAATGCAAGAGTAAGCTAATTGGAATTAATTGAATTTGGGATTCATACAGCACGGATGTCCCAACTGCGGTTACTCCTACTGCGCCAAGTGCCTGAAGAGGCCAATGCCCGTTCCACGTCAGGCCAACAAAGTGCTCAACGTTTGCCTCATCTGCTATGACAAGTTGTCCAAAATGCAGGCGGTTGCCGATGCCGAAAAGGTTGTGGACTGTGAAGCGCTGCCAGGTGAGCTGGTGACCAAGTTGCGACTGCCCCCAAAGAGCACAGACATCGAGGCAGCTGATGCGCTTTTCGAGTGAGTATGCAGGTTATACTCCACGGTCCATATCAAGTATCTATTCATGCATTGCCAGCAATGTGCTGCCTTCCGAAGAACTGGCTGCTGTCCTGTCGCCCATAAGCACCACAGTGCCTGAGGAGGTGTCAGCGGCTCCAACAGCTGCTGCTGCCACTACAGATATTGACGAGAATCTGGACAGCGCCATAAGCAAACGTTTGCAAAATCTAAAGGCTGTGGAAACGACGGATGACGAGATACGTGCACGTCTCTCCAATTTGAGTGGAATGCCGCATCAAAAGAACTATGATAAGAAGGATCTGCTGCTGTCCACGGACAAACGAAGCGATCAGGACAAGATCAAGGATCTGCTGCAACAGTTCATGGGTGAAACGGAGCTAGATCAACGCGTCGATGTGGAACGCACTGATGCCATATCGGATATTGAAAGACGTTTACGTGCTCTACGAGATACTCCCATTGAGGGAGGAGCTGGAGCTGCAGCTGCAGCCAGCACATCGGCCACCAATACTCCCAGCGACAATGAGGACGAGAACGATGAAACTGTCTTGCAAAATATCATGAAAAAAGTAGCCTATATATACTTCTAAACTTCTATATCCACTATCTTCTCATGTTTTCCTTCCATTTCAGTATGTCGCTGAGTCACGTTTGCCTGCAGAGGCTGTCCTGGACGCGGAACTGGGTACAAC